>SCDT01000172.1:22133-129821 GCA_004143765.1 Drosophila melanica
AAATATATGTATATAATATAAATATATATCGTACATAAAACTCATAATTGATCACAATACATTTGGAAAAAGTTTTGGTGTGGCCTCAACAGGAACCAGAGAACGCCTCTCTACGATCAGTTATCATCGCTGGACACGAGACACTCGCTGAGCAGCACATTGTGCAGGTCATCCATATCGATCCAATCGCGCCGCTCGTTACGTATGGACACATTGCGTATACAGCCCTTGAAATTATCACGCGCCAGCAAACAGCCGCTGGGTGCAATATCTGCGAAGATGACAGAATAAATGACAATGTGAAGATACAAAGCAATTTGGTTTAATTGATATTCTACCTGGCAGTCCGCCTATGTAGAGCGGTGAGCGTGTTTGCACTTTGCCCGCATTGTCTTGATTTGACATGCTGATCGTGGCGGGCAGCTGATCAATTCTGAGCGCTATTTGCTCGCCATCATAGAGCGCAGATATATTGTGCCATTTGTTGTTGCAGAGCGCATACTTGTCCGGCAGCGTAGACTCCACGCGAAACGGCACACCATCGCCCAGATCACAAGAGAAAACGATCTGTAAATGTCAAGCGGTCTTAAATATTGGAATTGTGTAAAATCATGCGAGACTCACATTGCCATTGCTGAGCTCTAGGGAGAGTGCGGGAAAGCCGTTGGGCTCCGAAACGCTTAGCAATATGCCCGATAGTTCAGAGGTGCGAAATTCCATTTCCAGTTCCAGATATTTGGCCACATGAAAGTTTTTCTCTGCAAGCAAAAAATAATTTTTACTCTGAATTTGCAATTTTACAATCGGTTTCCAAGTCCCAAAAATGGAAGAAAACTGTTGTACCCCAATCTCTTATCAAACAGATTATGTGCAAACATACTTTTAAATATCTTTATGAGAATTTAACAGCCATGGCATACCAATTTTTTTGAAAATCAAACATTTATGCTAAATTTTTCAAAGCATTTGCAAATTTCAATGAGTTTCAAACACATTCTTAAGGACTTATAGAATGGTACATTTCATATATAACAGTCAATCACGTGCAGAGTGGGCGATTTCTCTGACGAACCAAAATTTGATTCTATAAATAAAAATAACTGAAATCAGATTGCATTAAATTTGAAACTCTGACTCGAATTAAAAAAAATAAAAAAATTTGTAATGTTAAAATTTAAAAATTTTAGTCTACGAACAAGACTCCCTATCACTTCAGCTTTAGTTTTATGTTTATAATCTTTCTGTTTTGTAACTTGTTCGAATTCTTTTCTGTTTGGGAACATAAATCCAAAATGTAGATCAATGCTCGTAGTATATATATAATTATATAATATAAAATAAGCACTCACTGTATATAGCATAGGCATCGCCTGGAAAGAAGCTGCCGCGTTCGACCGTCGGAAAACACTGTCCAACATTCGAGTGCTTCCCAGGCCGTGCCAGATCCTGTGTGCTATTGTTGATGGTGACGCGACGTAGACAGCCCTTGAACGCCTCCAGGCGCGTGTATAGTTCCGAGGGCACTTTGACGGGCGCCTGGGGCAGGCCACCTACGAGCAGGAGCTGCGAGGCGCCTATTTTCTTGGGCACCTTCATTTGCGCCGAAGTCTTTTGATCGGTGCGTCCAATCTCCACGCTCAGCGTCACCTTGCGCTCGTGGCAGCTGATTGTGACGCGATGCCATTCGCCATCGTTCAGCTTGGCCGTCAGCTGCAGCTCCTCGCGCCGGCGACCGCGCACAATCAACACCAGCTGGCCATCCTTCAACAGCAGGGTCACATAGTGCTTCGGTTTCTCCTTGCTGCCGGGCGACAGAAAGAGCATGCCATTCGGGTAGAAGGAGCGAAAGTCAAAGCTCAGCTGAAAGTTGCGCTGCCAGAAGTGACGTTCCTGCAGCTTCAGTTGCGAATAGCTGTAAAGCTTATCGCCAAACTTGAAAGCGTTCGGCTCGTAGGAGTAGCTGCCAATCTGTAAAAAATGCGTTGGATTAATCCTAGCGTTTGGCTTTAATCAACAGAGGAACTTAACTCACCACGACGACTTTGTGTTAGTTCTGAGCTTTTTTGAGCGAGCTTTCGTAGCGTGCGCTTCTTTTTTAATTGTTTTTTTTTTTTTTAAGTTAGGTTAAGAAATAAAAAAAACATTGGCATGATATTTGTGTTTTGTTGATTTTTCTTTTTGTTAAAAAATGTTTTATTTTTGTTTTATTTAAAACGCAAAATGTGAAAATGTGATAACAAGTTGAAGAGAAGCAAAAAGTTATTCGTATGATACATTGATGAAAGCAAAAACGTACACAAAGCGTTGATGAGTGAATAATGTATGTGAAAGTATATGTTTATATAGTAATGTATGCTTACAGACTATATTTGAGCTTTAAGTCTTTTAATATACAAAATATATGATGTGAAAATATGAAATATTTACATATTAAGTATGTTGTTGTCAAATGTAATTAACATCCAGATGCGACCCAAGTCTTTTAAAAACTTAATATTATGTTGTAGTGCTTAAATATAGAACGAAGCCGGCTTACAAGAGCTTTCGAGAGCTTTTTAATCAGACTTTAATAAAGGTAAGCTGTCGCACAAAAGTTCTAAGTCAACTTATAATTTTTGCAAGAGCTTTAACGAGCTTTTAATCAGTCTTAAGACTTCTCCATGGTGTAAACTTGCTTCGATATAGCTTTTAAATATAATTGAGGTGGCTTACTGAAGCTTTTTATTTAGATTTGAAGCTTATTATTCAATAAACCACCTGCAAAATATTCTTACATATAGCTATACTGGTTTACAACATTTTAATCAAATGAAACTTAAGCATACTGTAAACCAGCTTTAATGAAACTTTCACGACGTCTTAGCTTTTAAGCTCGAACGTATTTGGTTAAATCTGAGGTTATATTTGATGATTTGATTTGTATGATTAATCCACATGTAGACCACATTGAGTTGCTATGTTTAGTAAGCATTTTGTTTTTTTAGGCGAAATTAGTATACAAAAGAGCTTTTCTTGCAGCGCAGCGCTTAAAGCTTTTAGCGTAGCAGCTTTTGACATAATTGCTTAGCAACTAAAATCCTATAAAAACAAAGAGAAACATTTAAGTCGATCAGAGAGTTGAGAGTTAGGCAGCCAACATAATCTATGTACATGCATCTCTCCGTTGAAGCCCCCAAATCCATTCAAGCTTTGAACCCAAAACCGTCAGAGCACAATTTATAAATTGTGTAAGGAACTTACCCGCTTGCAGCCCTCCGGCGATGCGGTGAAACTCTTGCCAATCATCGGCTCCGTCTTTAGCAGGACATCGTAGAGTGCGCCCTTGAGGCTCCCCATGACTGGACCATTGCGTCCAATCTGCACATTGGCAAATGTCAGGGCATCATTGAAATTGATTGTACGATTGTTGAACACCACATCCCGTACGGCGCCCTCGAGCTTCACAAAAGTGGGCGCCAGGGGCGTGTAAATTTCATGTGGGGGTGCACCACCAATGTACAAGCCGCCCGCATCCTGCGGCAGGCTGATTACCGATGGTGTGCCCGTCAGAGTGCGCACGTCCTGCAGTTCATCGTCCAACATAAGTTCCAGGCGGCGACCAGTCTTTATCAGATTGATCACATGTAGTTCGCCATCGTTCAGCTGACTCGCATTTGAGAACATTTTGATGAAACTACGTCCCGAATTGATCCACACCTGCAGCTGGCCATCGACCAAGCTCATCGAATAGTTGCCCTTAATGTCCTTGGCATCATAGTCGGCCAGCACCTCAGGCGGATAGGCGGCCAACAGCAGCAGACAGTCTGCTTGCAGCGTGCGGAAAACGAGGCCAGTGTTGGCGCGTTTCCGCAACGACTGCGACGGCAGCTCCAAATAACCATTGCCCAAAAAGCCAGCTCTGTGGTGTGTTTAAGCAATCAATCAATAAATAAATACAGCAATAAATGTATGCGTGCTCACTTTGTGATCATGTCCTTGCAAGAGGATTCGACGCCAAAGTATGTTGAACTCTCGAGCGGATCGTATGTCTCGCCGTTCACTTGTACGTCCATCATGCAGCCCAGGAAGGGATTGTCGGCGCCGGGCGCTTTGGTGGTGCCCGAGGTGAAGCCTGTTCAAAAGTGAAGAAAGAAAGAAGTTATTTGAAAAGAAAAGAGAACAGTTAATTTCGGGGTGCCGAAGTTTAAAATATCCTTACAGACATACAGTTGTAGAGAGTTGTATTTTCACACAAAAATGTAACCGATTATTCTTGTTGAAGACTAAATTTGGGTTCATATTTAGAGACGATTATTCTGATATGTTGGGATCATAATTACATTCCCTATAGTCAACTTTGGTAAGGATATCTTGAAAAGCAAAAAGTTTCCTATATAACATCTAAAATTTCAACCAATTGGCTATATGATAAGCTGGTCCGATCAGGCATCAAAAGAGGATCTGTTGCTGAGTTTCAAAACGATAGCTTGCAAACTGAGACTGGTTTGCATAGAAACAGACGGATAAATCTAGCGACTTGATTGCTATTACAAAAATCTAGAATTGAAATTCACATTTTTAATTGTACAGGGTATTTCTTTGTCGAGCCGTTTTAATTGCTAAGAGTGCATTAGCTAGACACATTTTCTCAGTATCTGTTTGCATGCTCACCTGGTGGCACGCCCCCCAGATAATAGATCGCCTTGGACAGATCCGGCAGCATGTGGCTCTTTACAGGCAAGGTGGGTGCACCGGAGATGGCGCGATCGTTGTTCACGCGGAGCATGCCATTCTCAGTGCTGCGACGCGCAGAGAACTCTCTGGCCGCCCCGATTTTGACCCACTGCCCTGTGTTGTACTTCTTGGTCGTATTGATCTCCAGCTTGGACTCGTCGCCGTAATCTATGCGGAACATGATGCGGCCGCGACTTAATGTGACAGACACGGAGCGGTTCTAGAAAAGAGCACATAGAATAGATGGGGCGCGTAATTAAATAAATGTATTAAGACTCACGTTCTTGTCATCAACCGCAAGGAAGAGCAGCGCATTCTCGTCCAGCGTGCGGAAGGTCATCTGCAGTGCAAATAGATTCTTGCGATAGGGACGCGGACGCGTCTTCTTTAGCTGTGCATAACCCAAGCCGTTGAAGTGGCGAGTCACCGAGGAGGCCGATGATTCCCGGGCACCAATCATGGCGCCACCACAGCGTCCATTACTCTCCACAAAATTCCACAGACCCAATGGTTTGCTGTCCACCTCCACCTGATGCACCACCACATTCAGGCCCGGCGTTTGCTCCCTGGCCGCATAGCCGCCCAGCAAAATTCGTTCATCGTGCGTTTGGTAGAAGCGCGTGTGCTCCGCATCTGTGGAACCCGTGACTGGATTGCCCGGCAACAGTGCACCAAAATTGTTCATGCGCCGCACCAGCAGGCTGCCCAGATTTAGCGTACGATTCGCCTCTACCTGATACCAGGCATCATCATACTTGGGATCGCGGGTCTGCACCTCCAGTGGATGCGTTATGGTCGCCGTGCTGCCACCCAGTTGCCAGATGAGACGCACCCGTCGCTTGTACAGCTCCAGCGTAATGTGACGCCCCTCGCTGCCCTGGACATGCAGCAGAGGTGAGTTGCCCATGTGATTGGACAGCGCGAAGCTCAAGCGCAGGGAATTGGAGGTGCTCAGGCCGTAGGAGACAGGCAAATAGCTGCGACTGCACTTGGGACCCAGCGATTCCAGCGAGACATCAATCTGCAGTGAAAGAGAGGAGCACATTCAAAGAGAGATATTGAATGCATGGATTTGACTCTTGCTTACCGCTTCCGCTGCATGCCTGGCCTTGGCTATTTGATCTCTGAGCTGCTGCAGCTGCTGGGCCATGCTATTGTTCCAGATGTCAAAGTGCTGCTGCTCCTTGGCCGCCTGCTGTTCCACATAGCTGAGCGATACGTTGGCCAGCCGCAGATTCGTCTTGGTGCGCGATATATTCTCCTCGGCCATGCCCAGCTTAATCTCCCAGTCCGGCTCCAGCATGGCAAACGATTTGCGCATCTGCTGTATCGATTGCTGCATCTCGCGCGCCTTGCGCAGCTCTGCATTCATCTCCTCGCTGGTCCGCTCCGCCAGTTCCATGCTATCCTGGACGTTGCGACGTGCCGAGCTATTGTTCAGCACCTGCAGCTGGCTGCTGATGTTGTTGCTGCGCTGGCCCGTCTCGAAAATGGTGCGCTTGATGCCCTCCACTTTCTGTTCCTGGCGCTCTAGCTTGCCCTTCAGCACCGTCGACTTTTGCATCTGCTGCAGCGCCTCGCGTTGCAGCTGCTTAGAGCGCTGCAGCGAATGCTTGGCACGCTCAATCATCGAGCTGCCATCGCTGGGATAGAGCGTCCGCTGTGCCTCATAAACGCGCTCCTTGGACAACAACGACGCTTGGTGTGCATTCGCAATCGCCGCTGAAATGTTGCTGTGCGCCGAGCTGCAATGGAAGTAAATGAGAGTTTTAAACAGAGGATGAGCTGATTTTTAAGTAATAAAGTAATATCTAAACGTGACCATCTATTGCTTTCCCGGGCACCCTGGAATTCTAGGGGTTAAATTAGTAGATTAACTAGCCAGAATGGGAATCAGGGGGTAAAAGCACTTGGTAGAATAGGGCCAAATCTACTGTAGTGAAGTGTTCCTTCAGACTCTGAGTACAAGAACAAGTAAACTTTAACAATATTCATATTTAATATATCCGAAATAATTGTCTGATCAACATGAAAGTCTTAGGACTTGACTTTAGTTACGTTACTTTCCAATTTGCGGCTTGTGGGGGGACATATACAACATGTGTAATATTTTTGATCTGTGTTTGAATCTAATATAGTCTCTTAAATACGCTTAGGAAATCATGTGTCAATATCGATTATTGTCGAATAAAAAAATAAACCTATATTGCTTATGATATAGACGAATCAATTGTCTCTCGCTTTTGTAATTTTAAAAATCGCCGAATTCGCATAGATGATGTTGACCAAGAAAGTATAACAAATAATAAATAATATATGAATATATACTTTTTCAATACGTTTCATTATACCCTTATAACAAATTTTTAATGGCGCTCACCTGGCCAGCATGGCAAAGCGTGCCGCATTCCTTGTGGGCTGAAATTGGCGGGCATACTTATTGGAACGTTCGAGGAGACGTGCCGCATGCTTTTCCGCTTTGGGCAGCCAGTGTTTGCGCACCTCACGCTCCAGCTCGATGCGATCGGCGAGCGTGTTATTCAGCAGCATCGCCGAGGCGGTTATCTGCTGTCGTTGGGCCTGGAGCTGGATTTGATGATCCTCTGCAGCGCGCAACATTTGCACGGCCCGTGCCATGTGACTGCCATTAAGATGCTGTTCGATGCGCTGGCCCAGATCGTTCAGTTGCTGATATTGATCCGTGACATAAGCACTCAGGTTGCGTACATGCTCGAGGACATCGTCGGCCTCGCTCTCTACGTCCTCGGTGCGATCGATGTGCAGCCGCATGTCCGCCACACGTGAGTTGGTTTGGTTGAGGTCACGCAAGAGCACCTCGAGACTGCCGAGCTGATCGAAGGCCGCATCGGAGGCATTGCCGGTAACATAGAACTGATGCCAGGCGCAGTCGTTGCTGCCACGTATGTCCTGCACTTGCTGATGGTGCTGCTGTATGGCCTGCAGGTAGAAGAGCGCCTGTTGCAGCGCTGTGGGCAGGCTCAGATGCTGTGCGCCCTGGCCGTAATTATTCAAATCCCTCAGCGTTTGCCTGAGCTCAGCGTTCTGTTTGCCCAAATCCTGCTGTACCACTGTTCCCGCCTCCTGCATGGAGCGCAGCGCCTGCTGTCGTTTCCCAATGGTGGCCAGCGCCCTGCGCGACTGAAACGTCACGTTCTCCGCACGCGCATCGTTCCTTACCAGCGCTCCCGTGTCGTAGTTGCGCAAAAGCTGACGCGCCTGCTTATAGTCCTGCTGACGCAACAGCCAGCTGTCGTAGGCGCGCTCATATTCGCTCAGTTTGAGATACGGCGCCGGTATGCCCGTCAGATCCATGTTGTGCAGGCCACGGCGCAGCTTGTTACCCACCAGCTCTACATAATCAAGCAGGAGCAACGTGCAATTATCGCAAACTGAAACGGGACAGAAGTTTAAGTGAGGGTATATTCCTATTTAAGAGTATAAATCACGATTAAGAGATGTATAGGTTGCAATATGAACAATTTCGTTATTCGGCGCTGAAACAAAAGCGTGAATTAGAAGAGCATGACGTAACTGTGTACATTAGTTATTCGGATATATGCAAAGTTACGTTAAGATAGCTTTTTTACTTCTATCTTTATTCTACAAAATAGCCAACACAAAATTCCAATATAGTGACGTCATAATGCTAGATCAGAATTTGTTGACCATAACATGGGGCCCTCTTAATCGTGCATACATAAGTATGTGCATATGTATTTCACTTACGCCTGCAGCCCTGGTCCTGCAAGTGGTGCCGTTCCGCCAAGCACTTGTCGCACTTCAGACCTGTCACACCCTCGCGACACTGGCATTGACCGGTATCCGCATCACAGCCCTCGGCTCGGATGCCGTCCGGATGGCAATTGCATGGCTGGCAGCTGCCATTGGGATACTGCATCGGGTGGCCAAAGAAGCCCAGGCGACAGTGTTCGCACAGACGTCCCGCATAGCCGGGCTTGCACACACAGCTCACTTCACCCTCCCTCACGTTGCAGCCGCGAGCAAAGTTGCGATTGGTCTCCGGACACGGACAAGCCTGACAGCCGTGCCTGGAATTCGGATCTCCGTAGTAGCCGTCCGCGCAGTGCTGGCAATGGGCACCGCCACTGTTCTCGCGGCAGTTCTGCAAGCGAAAAGAGTGCAGAAATAAAAGAACAATAGTTAATAACTGTAAAATCAGAGTTGCAAATTGCCAAATTTCGCAGCACTTCAATTGCACTTGTTGCTTATGTTGTTTATCAATAATGCAGCTAAGACTTCGCAAATAATCCCACAATACGCTCGATTGCATTAAAAATGTAAAAATGGTTATTTAAAATTAAAAAGGAAAACTAATCTTTGGTTCTTATTGGGCTGCAGGCACAAGCTCTCACGAACCAGTTCACAACAAATTCAGAGCGAATTGAAAAATAAATATGGCGTCGTCAATGAGTAAAGTGCGCGTTTTAAATGTAATTTATTTGTGCGAATTCTTACCAAACAAACGCCGGTTTCGCGATCGCAATCATTGCTGCGCCCGTTGCAGTGACACGGCGCTGCACGTCCAATCAGATCCTCAATAAAAACGCTATCCACGTCGCTTGTGTTGCGCCAGCGGTAAAACGAGCGCCCGGGGTCCTGACAAGACAACCCGTCGAAACGTGTGGGACACTTGCAGCGCTCGACGCCCTTAGCTATGAGGTTCGTGGAGCCCTGCACATAAATGGCGGCATCCATGTGCACATTATGTAAGCTTAATAATAATTGTAGAGAAAAATAGGAATAATTAAAGTAATTGAAATTAATTAGTCAAACAATAAAATAGCATTGATCAAAACCAAGATTTTCACTGCGTACCTAACCTTAAACTTGTTATATATAAATATAAATCTTTTTATGTATTTTTATATTTTTTTTAATGAATTGCTTTTAGTTACTTATTGAATATTGCGCATAAGCCAAAAAAGAAAATGAAAACAGTATTAGAATTAAAATTAAGTCTAAACCGAATATCGACCTAATAATTTTTGTAAATGCGATTAACGTACCTAACCTCAAGCTTGATATATATGTACTCATTATTTTTTAGATTTAAGCTGCTAAAGGACTTACACCACTTGCTGAAAATCGGCAAAGGCAAAGGCGCGCAGAAATATGTGACGGACATTCTGCAGCGCCGCCATCAGCGTGCCTCGATCCACGGCCTGGCTATTGTGATGGTACTTCCAGTAGGACTCGTGCAGCGGCACGCGATGTGTCACATTCAGCGAGTACTCGAACTCCTCGTACTCGTAAAAGTCCAGCACGAGCTTAGCGTGCGCATGCAACTGCACCAGCGGATACTGGGCCAGGACCTTCCGTTCCAGCGGCTTGTCTGCGCCCTCGGTGAGCAGCGAAAAGTAGAGATAACCGCCGTAACTGGCGGTGCGATCACCGTAAAACTGCGGCGGCAGCTGAAAATAGAGCGGCTGATGGAATTGGGAATAGGCGCCGATTGATACGTTGCCCGTGGAGCGCGGCACCAGGCTAAGATCGTTTATGCGCTGTATTTCGGCATCCTCGCGATAGGAAACGCTGCCCGCCATTTGCACCACCACAATGTACTCAAAGTCACCATTGGGAACGTGCTGCGGTCGGAGCTGCTGTACGCTGAGATTACGCGCCTCCGGCATGCGTATGTGGCCCCAGGAGAGGTCGCTCTGCTCGCACTCGGCGGCGCGTCCGAAGCAAAAGCAGCGCGTGCAGCCCTCCGGATTGAGCGTGGACAAACCGAACGTGCTCTGCATGCACGTATCGCACTTAAGTCCTACCACCAGTGACTTACACGGACACTGGCCGTTCGAGTCGCAGGCGATCAGACCGTCGGCGCGCGTGAAGCTGCCTGCCACATCGCAGCCGCAGCGACGGCACTCCGGATAACCAAAGTAGCCAATAGCGCAGCTGTTGCAATTGCGGCCCGCGTAGCCCTCACGGCACTGACACTGCCCACCAACCGCTTCGCACTGCTGGCCAATGGAGCCGATGTGATCGCACTCGCACTCACGACAGCCCATTCGCGCCTGCCAGCCCCAAGTGCCGGACACGCACTGGCCGCAGCCCAATCCACGCGTAAACTTGGGGCAAATGCAGCGACCGTTGAGGGGATCACAGACCTGACCCTCGGCGGCACAGGCAGCACAACGCTGGCAGCCATCCGTGCTAAAGCCAAAGAAGCCCTCGGTGCACTCGTTGCAGTGCCGCCCGCCGACGCCAATCTTGCAGTCGCATTGACCCGTCCACGGATTGCAAACGTGGCTGCGTGCGCCGTGCGGATCGCACTGACAGTCTTGACAGCCCACGCCCTGGGTGAGATTCCAGTGGCCCGCTTTGCACTTGTCGCAGCGACGGCCAGCCACATTCAGCAGGCAGGAGCACTGACCGGACCGTTTGTCGCAAGCCGTCGACAGGGATCCCACATGGCTGCATTGACAATCTGCAAAAAAGAGAAGGTAAACAATTTTTAATTTATTTATTTATTTAAAAAATTAAGAGAATATTACGAATTTATTTAGAATCGAAAATTGCAGAAAAATTATTTATGTTGAGCATTTAAAATTTTTTACGATTCGCACGCTTAAATTGCATGTTGTCTTTATCTCAAAATGATGAAATAAGTGTAAATCCAAATTATGTTTCATTTTAAAAACAAGTGAGAGTGCTCTAGTCGTGGTTGCCCGACTATGAGATACCCTGAACTCTGCGATCTGTCTTTATAAACATTTCAACCCGTTTGTATGAATACATACACAAATTTACACTTAAAGGAGGAGAATTGAAATGTATGTAGCTAATTTTTAGGTCAGTAGTATTTGATTTGCGGTTTTTATGGTTTTGGCGCGAGATATTGAAAAAACAACAGGTTGATTTTTAACGCTATTGATGAAACGAAGCAAGTTATCGAAAAAAATGACAAACTTGTACTGCATGTGATATGTACGAATTGAATGAGACATAGATCAGCTTTCTAGCTTATGTAGTTTCCGAGATCGCTGCGTTTATCCAGACGGACAAACGCACATATATATACTTTATGGGGTCGGAGATGCCTGTCACATACATTTCAACAAAACCATTATACCCTTTTTACCCATTTTCATAGAGTTCAGGGTATAAGAAAACTTCACAAAGATGCCCAATTGTAGCTTTTATATAACTAATATATATATAATATACAATTTTATATTTCAAAATTTAGTAAAATGTTAAAAATAGTTCGAATGTGCCATATTGTAGCATATTTGCGAAAACAAGGCTATTGTCACTTAAATGTGTGATTGTTTTACCATTTATAATTTGTTTACTGGGCCACTGTCATCATCATCATCATTGACAGCAGCAGCACCAGCTAACTGCACCCAAGACCATGAACAACGCACACACACACACATACACACACACAGAAATACGGATAACAACTGTTGGTTAGGCTAAAAGATCCGCCAGCTAGTTTGGCCGTTTTGTGGGTTGCGCGTAGGCAGCACCACAAACCGCCTACATTTGCATAGAGTTTCCTATAGACGGGGCGACAAACGACAAATGCGACGACGACGACGGTGCAGGATGCGATAGACGCTTAGATGGTTAGGGGAGGGCGGACTCGGCAGACAAGTCTGCCTGCATATGAACGGGGGGGCATATACCAAAATAAATTCATTCATAAATCCGGTAAAACCAACGCAAAAGTTTTTAAATTGATTGCGCTATCGAAAAAAAAAAAAAATGAAAATGTTACCACAAAAAATATGCATAAAGACTGGAGAAATAAAAGTTCAGATCATACGGAAATTTAGGTATGCTTATAAGAAATTGTTTTCCAAAGGGGATACAATTCTTTTCTGTACTGGATTGAATATTTTGAATGAATAACTTCTTCTTCTTCTTTTAACTTATTTACATTAACTTTAAAGAGAAAACATGCATTCAAGGTTATTTCTTGATACATATTAGATATATTAATTATAAGTGAAACTATAAATAATGGTTTTAAAACTCTTTTAATTTAAGAGAAATGTTAGTGACCCTATACATAAATATTGATTACTAAACGTGCTAAAAAAGTGCAGTTTCTGCAGTTTCTGCAGTTTAAACAAATGCGGAGAAATTTAGGCAAATCGTAAAATAATACAAAATGAATACTTTAAAAAATGTATGTTATCCACGTATCCTTCAAGCTTATCCTTTTCTCATGTCTTTTTCCAAACTGTTACCATATTTATGATTAACTCATAATACTCTATCCACACTAGCGTATTGAAAATAAATGTGGAGAAATATGAACATGCCGCAGCACGCGACATGAGGAGATAGTAGTAAGTACGTCCGCGTCGTCTACGAGCTGTTTGTGGAGGAGTTGCTGGAAGAGCAGGCAACCAGGCAACCAGGCAACAGTCAACAGGCAGCGCCTCAAGGCACTTGGCCAAGTTGCAAGCTGTGGCAGGCTGTGACTGGCTGCAGCTGTCAAGTGCCTGTTCGGGATTTGCATTTTCATGAATGAAACAGGCGCTGTCGCAAGCGTGCAAACTGAGAAAAACCTCTCAGGAGAAAGGTTGCTGTTAGCTGCAGTTGCTATGGTTGTTGCTGCTGCTGTTGTTGTTGTTGTTGTTGTCTTTTGCCACCTCTCAGACAAGCCAAACCAATAAAAGGTTCAATCACTTCCCTTCGGCCGCTGAGCAAATGATGTCATTAAAGTTTACAATGGGGCATCACGACTCCGCGCTTCAAAAATGCGTTTGTCATGCTACAGTTTGAGTGTCACTGGTGACACCCACAGAAGTTGCACTGTCTGCGATCTGCGATCTGGCAATATTTCTTGTTTGTTTTTTGTAAATTTAATTTTTTTGCGTGGGTCTTTTTTTTTTGTTGCCGGTTTCCCTCAATTTTATTGACAATATTCTTTGTTTGCGTTTTATTAATGAGCACGTTTTGTTTTTGTGTTTGCTTCCAATTTTGGTTACGAATCGCTGGCCTACGATTTTAGTCAGATCTGGTTAGCCACAGTGTGGGGGCTAACTGTGGGCAGTTAAAGTGCACTTCCGTTCGCTTAACGGTGCTTTATGCGAATGTGCGTGAAATTAAATGGTGTTTCACTGTATTTCGGTTTGTTTATTTGCGCACAGATGTTGACGGATTGCCAGATAAAATTTGTGTAATAGTTGCAATTAGAGTTGGACTTGGGGAAAAGGCAGATCAAGTAGCCTTTGATTAAGTTGCTGAATATTTTTTACCATAGAAAAAGTGTGGGTTGTGATTTAATGTCCACTTAAACTGTAGGTTGTTGTACAACTGAAATTCGAATCTTAGTTTAATACGCTATTATTTATACATATTCAAATATATTTCTTTTGAAGTTATATGTCATATATAACGAACAAATAACGTTTAATTTGTATTTAAGTTATTTCACATTATCCTATATTAGGAGCTTAGCAACAATTTCATCATAAATTATATATTATAAAAATTAAAACTTTATCTGGGATAGTACCATTCGACTTTTCGAGAGATTACTGTTGCTTGTATTGAGAAACCTCTTTTGTTTCTAATAAATTTGGGTATTTTATGGTCAAAAAACCTGCTACACGCCTTGCCATTGGCCTTGAGCGCAAAAATATACATTGCATTGCAATTGTAAATTTACAGCAATATTTTGGTGCCACTCAACACAATCACAAATCACAAGATCATGTAATAAATTAACAATTAACAATAATAATTCTGAATAGGCCATAAATGAATGTGACGAAGAATTGACAGTATAATTGCAGTCTACAATTGCCAAAAGAAAAATTTATATATATATATATAATTTTCTGCATTGTAGCTCAAATGTGGAGCACGTGTTTGGCTGCCATGCAGTTTTTCACTCTAGACATGACAAAATATTGATTAAATGATTTATTCTGTTGCTGCCAAACAACGCTGCGTATGCGCAATGTGTGTGGATTGCCAAAGAAACTCGCGCCAACACGGTCAATCAATTATCATAAATCTCCAATCTCCAGCCAACAAAAAATTGTTTCAGATACATACAAAATTAAGCCAAGCAAAAAAGAATAAGCGAAGTGTATCTACTCTTTTATAGAGTTTGACAGGTGTTGTATTATGTTGAATATTTCAATAATAATTAATGTTACAATTTATAAAATTTACTAAAATTCAATTTGAATAAAGTTATGCAAACTGTAGATCTAGCAACACTTCGTAGTCATGTTCTGGGGTATTAGCTTTGATATTGTTAAAGAAATGAAAGTTAAGAAAGAGTATTAAGTAGGACCAATAGTGTATTTCTTTGTACATCGAGCTATCAAGCGGCAATTAAGCCTCTATTGGCAACGGCGATAACAATCTTGTGGCAATGCGTTGACCGCTGACTAAATGACTGACAGACTTACTGACTGATTGAATGACTGACTGATCGGCCAACTGACTGAGCAGCTCTGCCTTGACAAGATTTATGTGTAAATTGACATTTGAAATGTCAAAATGCAAGTTGGCCAACGGCAGCGGCAATTGCATTTAGTTACTGCAGGCGTAATGCGTTTACAGCAGTTGCTTTTGTTGTTATTGTCTCGTTAGCCGCCCACCGCTGACCCATATACCCAACGAGCGGGGAGAGAGAGTGAGAAATAGGGAGAGAAAGAGAAAGAAGGAGTAGGCGTGTTGTGCTATCGACCACCCGGCTGTGTTTCTGCCTTTTTAATAGCCTCACGTAGCTGGAGCTCGAAATTTTGTTGTTAATTAACCCGTTTGCATACATTTTGTCTCGGCCGGGCCTTGCTCTGACTGGTCCTGCCAGCGCCAGTACTAACCAGTTGCCCCAGTCTCAGTGTCCCAGTCCACACACCCCCCACATCCACTCCCACTCCTACTCCCATCGCCCGAACATTATTTATGCTTTCTTTGATCGAATTCGGCGCTGGAGCGTCATAATAGTCACAGGTCCCGATTCGTGAGTATCTCGATTGTTTTCGTGCGCCCCATAAATTAATCGAATGTTAACTTTGTACAGGAAATTGCCATTGACTTATGTGTGGCGTGTTCGATACTTAGATACCCTGTAACATTTTTGGAATTTTTTTTTAACATTTTATTGTGTGGAATATCTAAAATGTGGGGGAATAAATACTGCATGATTCATATGGATACTTTATGTTTTTTGACAATAAAGTACATTATGCAAGCGCTGATCAGTTTATATATCTCTTACTTTATATTATAGTCTACGAGTTTGATAGATATTTTAACGCAGTTTAACAGGGTATTAAATAATTTTAGCCTTCTTGTTTGCTATAATAAACGGTTGGCGGTGTTGAGTTTTCAGCGCCCCCAAAGTCGCGCCAGCCGTTTAAGCAGTAAAATTAACTGCAACAACAACATTCTTAATTGACTTGGCTAGATCAAGTTGGCTGTGAACACGAGTTGGAAAATGTTCAGAGACCAGCTGCGAAAAAGCAGAACAGTTAAATGCAAAAATAAAATGTATATAATACGCTATTTCTTAGCTGTGATGATTTTATTATATGGCTATTGGCACAAACAAATTTTCTAAAAATGGGATGCTTGTATTTATTTTTGCTTATATATAATTCTTGCTAAAATTAAATTAATCTGCTGGCATTATAACTGAAATTGAATAAACAAGCCGATGGTTTTTTACAACTGAACAAAGTTTGCTTCAACTCCCGAAAATGTATCAGAAATATATTTTGGTATTAGCCGTTTTGGTTACCCACTAAATTTGCATTTAGTATTTAGAGCTGTCATGTTGCGGTACATTTATAAACACACATTTAATCCGTATGTCTCCATTATGTGAGGCATGCAAGTATCGTGAAAATGATAGAGTTTATATGACCATATCCATAGAGACAACTGGCAGACACCGTTAAGACGTCTCGACATCTAAATTATGGATAGCATTATTTTTGCTCGAGTATTTCTAGTTTACTATTTTCAGATTTTATTTTTAGAGTCTGGCATTTTAAAGAGTTGTGGTGTTGGTGTTGGAGTTGTTGGTCTCAAGACAAGTGGCATGCCGCATGCTGCCCGTGCCATAAAAAAATTATATGCAAATTTGTTTATGCCACGTAATGCGAGCGCATTAACCAACATAAACTTTGGTATTAAGCTGCCAGTTTTTTGTTCAACAAATTTTGAAAGCCATTGATAGTACATATTTGTAATAACTGGCTAACAATTCGAAGCGCATTGACCTTTCGCAGTGCCTGTCAAACCGTGCAAAATGATGGATTGCTGCTGCGCTAATGAATGGCACATTAATTTGCATTTAAATTCAGCAAAACCGTTTCTTCGATATTTTTTCTTGCCTTTTTGCTGTTTGTCATTGAATAATGAGACAAGCAGCTAGTTTTACCATGAAATAAACACACAAATTTTCTGTATGCTCGTAAATGTTAAATGCTCTACGCCAGGAAACATAAATTATAATCGCAACGAAATAGATTGGATTGGTGCAGCGGCGGCAGCTCTCGAAATATGAGAAAAACATTTTGTAAATGTCACATTCACATGCTACACAAAAAAAAAAACCCAAGTGCCAAATTTCTGGCGCGCCCCCAATCAAAAATTATTATTAATATTTATACATATTTTTTCTTTGGCGCAGCGTTGGCGGCATTTTCAAATTTCTGTTGACAGTTCCTATTTTGTTCCTCTTTATTTTTTATGCGTGCAAAATTTATGCACATTTATCACTGTTGAAAATTGAAAGCGTTTTGCGGCACATCAACAGAAGAGCTGCGTTTGTTGGCAAATTATTTTGCAAGTGTTTCGGTAGTTTTTTGGCTTCTCATTTTTGTTTTGTAATGGCTGCTTTTATAGCCGCTAACTGCTAATGTTCACTACACGCATCGTTAAGATCGTTTAGATTTATGCTGATAGGGCGGCGCGTATTTTAAGTGTTGTTTTTCGATTTTTATGAATTTGCTGAGACGAACCACAATCTTTTTTATCACCTACCAGAAATCTAATTATCATGTTAGTTACACCTATGAAAATAAATAAATAAAATTGTGTATAATTTCTTAATCGTATTTGCATTTAACGAGATTGAAATGAAATAATTTGTAATTCTAAGTAGCTGAGACGCTAAAATTCTTTCAAATTTTAAATATCAATATCAATATCAATAATTTTATGTATCAAAAGGAAAATAAGTATTAAATATATTACTCGCCAAATATTGCTTTTAATATCAAATTATTTCACTTTTTTATATCAATGGATATAAATTTATATTTATTTCTTATTTATATACATATGTCGCTTGAGTTCTCCTAAACTTCTTTGCTATGTTTTATCTAAACCATTCACTCTTTCTTCATTTGCCAATTATTCCAACTACGGTGTTCAATTTATGAAATCTCTGATAGAAAATCCTTAAAATACGCTTAATTAAGCAATTGCCATTAAGCTCGCATGGTTTTTTCTTGGTCCACGCCCACTTGGTAACACCCACCGGGAGCTGCAGAGACAACCTCTCTATGGGTTTCTGTGCCCGTGCCTGGGCACACTTTCGCCCATCAAAATGAACGCAGTCAAATGTTTGGCGGGCTCAAATTGCATTTCCTGTCACTTGGCCGATCGCTCGACCAGCCCAGGCCATGAATCTAGCACCCAGCTACGGTGTTGCCCCCTGGTTTTCATGGGTGTGTGCATATGTCTTTTTTTCAGGCCTCTCTCGGGATCTAATACAGCTTGGCCCGGGTCTGTCTGGGTTTGCCGGGTCTGCCCGGTCTCAGTCTGTCTGCCTGATTGTCTGCTGGTCTCCGCAACGAAAAAAAAAAAAAAAAACACACGACATGCAAAGTTACATGTGTGTCAGCCTCAACGAATGTTGTGGGTGTGTCTTTCGGGTGTGCATAATGTGTGTGTGTGTGTGTGTTGCACAGCCTGGCAAACAACATCAGCATCAACATCAACACCAACACCAACATGGGACCAGTTACAATTACATGACATATTGATGTTAAAAATGAAACTAGGGCTGAGGAAAAGAAGAATTACAACAAATTAAATACTCTAACAAATATTAAAGTTTCTTCTGCAGAACTTAACTAATTCGTTGTTTTAAAACAGACGTTATAGTTAAGAAAAGAGTGTTTGTCACAAGTTAAACAGATATTAAAAGTATATTCTTATTATATTATTAACATGTTTTCTAACTCATTTAAATATATTTTTTTATTATATTTCTTGAATTTAATGTTTTAATTCCTAATGGTTTCCTAAGTTGAAAAAATATTATTTCTAAAACGAATAATTAAACGAATATGTTAAATAATTAACTGTAATATATATTGATATTTATGCAAATTTAATTGGTTTTTGTTAACTAAAATTGAATGGAAAAATTTCTATAAAAAAATAGTTCATTTTGTTTCGGTTATTTATTTGTTTTGTTAAAAATACGATTGCACATCGCAGACATCCTTTTGAGCATAAAATGCAGCTAAAAATCGTATTGCAAAATTTAGAAAACAAGGTTTTTTTAATAGATATTGCCAAAAAAAACTGTAAAGTTTTTTAGGCCGTGACGTGTCTTTGTCTAATTGCAGTTGATTTTTAATTACAACAACTGAACTTTTAGCAATTTTAATTAACTTTTTTCCTTAGACTGGAGGGGCCAGGGATCTTTGAACGATAGTCGTAACATTTATGTCTGAACGTTTGCCTGGCTATTTCTTATCTTTATTTGCGACATGTATTTTTAATTTAAGCGCGACTATCAAAAGTTTAAACTGCATCGCCAGCAACTCCCTCGACAATGCCCCAAAGTGTTTTGTTAAATGGTTTTCGGCTTGATATTTTTTTCTTTCTGTTGGTTGCCGCTGAAGTTTTTTGCTCTTGAAGACTTGAATCGCCGCCGGTTGCAGACGTTGTCTCGTTTTTTTCTTTCTGCCGATAGCGTGCATAATTTTGGGACTGTATCTGGTTTTGTTTATTTTGTTTTTATTGAGCGCTTTTTTTTTCGTTTTTGGGCAAATAGTTTCGTTAATTGAAATAAAATTCAATTTGACGTTTTTATGGCATGTGGAGATAGTTTCGCTAAATACATGAGAAGCTGCAGTTGCAGTTTCCCGCCTAACGGAGGGGACCGAGGGGGTCTAGACAGCCCAGAGCTGTGTGTTATGTGCGTATGTGTGTGTGTGTTAAGTGTGAAAGTTGTTTTTTGGCTCTAGAAAGATGCAACCCGGTTTATGGGCAATTTGAATACTCTTGATAGTTTGTGATAATGCCTGCATGCGAATGCAAATTCATTTTCTCGCTGTTCGAAAAACATAATTTATGCAGTCGCCTTTTGAGCATTGAAAAGTGTGAAAACGATTGTAGATCTTTTATTTATTTTGTATTATGAGTGCCACAAAAAAAGATGATCGGAGCTATGTTTAAAAATTTTAAAGTAATTATTTTTTCTAGAGTTGAAGTTATAATTTTTATTAAATTAAATTTATAATTTTTATTTTTTTATATTTTGTGCAATAAGAACAAACGATTCTGTTAAAATAGATTAAATTTCCTTTTAATACATATTTTTTATAATAACATTTATAAATTTGTAAAATTAAGTGTTTTTTTTATAGCCAAATAGTTTAAAAATTATAATTTTTATTTTCTTTTGTTTATTTTATACTGTAGCTCAAAACTTGAGAAGGATTAAACCTAGCCCGTTTCAAGGTAAGTTTAATAAAATATTTAATACCAATAAACCATTAACGCCAATTCCACTTCAATATTATCTCAAACATATCCCAAACATATTTGAAGACAAACGTTCCATAGAATATCTATACCAATTTTCGCTTTTGCAATAATAGTATTATAAATTGTGTTTTTATTTTTACATAATCAGCTTCTGTGCATAGAAACATTAACCCACTGTTGCCGACACACCGTTGTTGGCAGCTGTAATTTTGAACAATTTTGCGCCTGATAATATTTATTATTCAATTTTCATTAAATCTGATTATCGTGAGCGGAAAACCCGTTTGTTTGCAGCGTTTGAAAATAAAAATGCAAGCAAATTATTTTTCTGACGCTTAAATTAAGCATTAATTATTTTTATTTTTCATTTTCGCAATGGTCAAGCGGCGGCGTCATAAATATCTTTTGCGAGCGCCGTCGAAAATTTTGTGAGATCATGTCGGGAAATAAGCAAAACATTTTTTAAGGTGTTGCTGCGCTTGTTGTGACAAGCGAATGGGCGATATCAAAAATCCGTATAGTAGATAACAAAAAAAAAAAAAAAGAAAAATGTTGGGTGCTTAATAGCTATACACACACACACACACACACAACAATTTCCCGCCGAGTGCAACGTATAAAATTACAAATAAATGTCAAATTAGCGGCTAAGAGCGAGGGGCAAAGCGAGCCAGAGATAAACGTGAAGATATGAAAGATATGCCAGACATGCATTATAAATCAATTTCCAATTAAAATACAAAATCAAGACATAAGTGATATACTTTGTGCTGACGAACATTTAATACCCTTTGAAGCCATTTATTTAAGTATAATATTGGCAGATGTGCTTTACTTTATGTAAGGGATGTGTTTTTTTTAACGAATATCTATTTATTTATTTAATTGGGCTGACTTAATCTAGAGTACAGCTCATAGCCAAAATACTCTTAAACGTAAAAATCGGTTCAGTTTTGACAAAGTTATGGAAATTTGAAATATGGGAGTTATTGATCAGAGTGCTTAAAATTTCAAGATTTTTTTTTAATTTTGGATTGATTTTTGAAATTTTGTTTTTTATACACAATCGATTAAAATTAAAAAAAAAAGTTTATTCAAAAATGATATTTTGAGAAAACAAGAAAAATGTTATTTTTTATAAGCTAATTTTTTATTTATATTTATTATGCATATCTATAAAATCCATGCCCAAAATCGGATTACTTTTGACAAAGAGAGAAATTTTTGTAGATTTATTCTATACGCCCAAAATTGACTAGTTCTATTAAAAAAAAGAAGAGACTATAGACTTGCTCTGATCAAAAATGTATATAGCATTTATTGTGTTACATATTTTATAACACAGTTAGAATACCCACTACAAGGGCTTGCAGTAAAACTAATCCAACACACCGGAAATACGAAACCGTGTGTGAAAGACCACGTGTGGAGCTGCTGTTGAAGAGTTTCTGAGTTTCATTCAATGCGGTTAGATTGGAAATGAATCGAGGTTAATCAGCGCTAGAGAAATTTAAATAACACAAAGAAGAATTTCACTTCTTTTTTCTTTTTTAAAGATTAACTGAGCCTTTGTTTAACTGCTGCAGTCGAAGTCTGTGCATGGGTAACAATGTCAACAAATAGTATATACTGATGGAAAATGATATATAGTTAATAGACAGCCAGATATTTCATTGCAATGCACCTCGTAATCGTAGTTTGTTGTTTTTAGCTGGTCACGTTTTCATATTTATTTGGTAATTTTGACTTGAATTCAACGCTGAAATCGCTGTGGCCCCCACAACGTGTGCCGGGTTGTCTGAGGTCAGAGACAAGAGATGACGCTGAGCCTGACGCTGACGCTGACGCCTGCCCCGCGGGCCAAAATCAACAACGCAAAACCGACATAAGTCTGAAATATGCCTGCAACAACACTAAAATAACAACAAACAACCGCAACAACAAAGTCAACTGGCGCCTCGGTCACTTTGATCTATGCACTTCAAATGATTTTTTTTCTTGGTGTGGCTTTTTTTTTGCCTTCTTCAGGCCCGGCATCTTTTGGGCTCCGTTGCTGCTGCTGTTGTTGTTGTTTGTGCCGATGCGTAAACAACGAAGCGGCAGTTTAAATGAAACGGCAACTTTTTGGCCTGCCAGTTGAAGCGGCAAAAAAGTTGGCATAACATGTGCCACAAGAGCTGAATGCGAGGGAGCGGATGAGGCGGGGGAGGGGAAAACTTGCAACTGTAAAAGTGTTCGAATAAGTGGGGACCTGTGGTAATGTTGATCTTTTGAAATGGAGGCAAACAAACGTACATGCAATGGGCGGGCTTTCATGATCTTGGTCTATGCCATCTGGTAATGGGTTACAGGTTCAAATCTGGGCCTATATTTTACGCTACTTTAGTAATAATCATAAAAATTTATTGATCTTCATATCTATCAGTTTCTTTTGTATCTTTGAAACTATAATAATAAGAGAACTAATCAAATAATTAAATTATAATTTGAAATTAAATTCGAATAATTATTATAATAACTTGCAAAATGTGCTGCACTAAAGATCGTGTCTCAGAATAGGTTAAAAATACTGTGCACTAGATAATGTTTATTTATGTAAATACATAATATTTGATGTAAAATAAAATGATTAACATTTTTTAGCTACTGTTTCCGGTTTCCGGTTTTCACTTATTATATCAATAATTATAACTATTCTGTTATTGAATAAGAAAATTTAATAATTATTTAAGATGGCACACTAAAATAACTTTTCTTCCTTTAATCTATTGAGCCCATTATTCGATTACTTGTCCACTTATAAAACGTTAAATAAATTTCCCAATAATTGTTAATCCATAAAATGCAGCTCTTGTCATACAGTTTGTGAGCCACTGGAGCTTAATGTCAACTCAACAGCTGTCGTGTATACAAGTTTGACACTTGCATTTGTCATTCGCCTCATTTGTTTGCTTTTCGGTTTTGCTTTAGCTTTTGTTTTGTTTTATCTTGTCTTGTTTTGTTTGCCTGTCCATTTGCTCCGCGTACATTTTCAAGTTTGTTACTGTTACAGAATCCGCCTGCCCCGTCCGTCTCCTCATCTTTAACAGAGTCTTGGCTTGTGTTCATTTTTTTTTCTGTTTGTTTTTGTAATATATATTTTTTTTGTCTTTGGTGAAGCTTTATGCGCAATTAGCGAGCACATTGTTTGTTTTTGTGGCACGTTTCATTGTAATTAAAAAAAAAAATCCGAAAAGAAAAGAAAATCAACGCTGCCCGAAACATGTTGCTTAATTCTGTCCATGGAACTCTAGATTAGTGCCCCATGTAGGTGTTGCTCTGTTGGTCTTGTCCGTGTTGCTAGCCGCGTCTCGGCTTTTAGCTCCAAGACGTCTGAAACTGTCAATATTTGTGGCTGCTTAGCTAGCCGGTTTCTGTTTCTTTGCTCCCATGTGGCATACTAAAACTAAATGACTGGGATTTGTTGCGAGTTGCGGTCGCTAAAAAAGAGCGTGCCACCAGCTTATGCTCATATAAAGTCCATTGCACAATTTAAGAAGCTTGAAGGACTCCCACAGCCTCACTGAACAATAATAAAGTCAAGTCATCTAACCATATTCCTCTAACGGCGAATGTCATCTGCGCCCCACGTTGGGCGCCATTTCAAAAATGTTTTCAATGCGCCCACAGTCACAACTGAACAACTGGCTCTCGAATGTCAGCATCGTGCTCGTTTGCAGCCATGTATGTTGCTGTTGTTGGTTGTTGGTTGTTGGTTTTTGGTTGTTGTCGACTGTCTGTGCTCCCCAAAAATGCTAATTGACCAGGCGCAACAAGGCGCCAAACGTCCAAACGCCGAGACAATCTATCAATAGACCCCCGCAACTCTTATAGTAGCCCAATCAAATTTGCAACACAATTTTTTATTTTATTTTGAATTTTTGCATTTTAATGTCTGTGTAATTTGATTTGCTTGCAAATTCGCTGAGTGATTTGATGATTACATAACCAAATATTAGGGGGGGTATAGAAAATATTAATTACAAATCAATAAATAACGACACAAAGTTTATATTTCTGGCAATAAATATTATGATTATTACGCGTAGTTGAGCGCTGCCAAAAAGTGAACAATAAAATGTAAATTTTTAATTTTTTCTTTCTTTTTGCATTTACGTTTGTAATTATTTCACATAATCGTTTCTTGTTTTATATATTTTATAAATCTTTTATACTTGTTTATTTAATTATTATTATATCTCAAACGATCACTGATCGAATTTCTGAATAGTCATTATTAATATCTCTATTAACTTTAAGTTTTATTGTATTGTTGTCATTCTTCGCATTTATATTAATGCAACCCACTTAATTCTTCTAGTTAATGTTTCAACTTTCGATTTGACGCTGGTTCCTCGGGCTAAGACAATCTTCTACAACTTGGACTGGGACAATTTGGCGCCTGTTAAAGCCAGCTAGCAGTCAAAATGCCAATTGCTTGAGGCCAATTAGGCAGGCTTTCTAACTTGGCTCAGGCCGTTCGGTGGGGTGGGAAAGGTGGCGGTAATTATACTGGGTTGATAGGCAATTGAGCCGGGGCGCCAGATAGCATGACGAGCTGACTCTCGGCTGTTGCCTGTTGCCATTTAAGTGGGCAAACACATTAACTGCCATAAACGAAGCGAATGCAATTTTTATTAGCGTAATTAACACCTTTTTCTGATTTTACTTGTTGTTGTTGTTATTTTTTTGTGCACTCTTTTATTCATTCGCTGCATTCATCGCGACAATTAAATGAGTCGTGAGTGCGTGAATTTGCTTACCGCGTTGCCGAGAGCGCTGTGTTGTTGTTGGACGCAATGGTATAAAATGCTGCGGCATGAGACGAACACCAGCTGTGGGCAGCAATCCCGGCGGGCACGGCGGAATGGTGTCTAGATTGCTGTACACCACAATGTTGTTGCTGCCGGGATGTATGAGAATGTGTTGCTGCTGTTGTTGCCGGCTTAGATTGCCAAAGAGCTGCTGCTGCTGCTGCTGTTGCTGTTGCTGATAGTAGGTGGCAGGAAGCAAGGCAAAGCCATGTTGCTGCTGCTTTGGCGGTCGCGGCGTTATGGCCACAAAGTGCTGTTGTTGTTGTTGTTGCTGCCGCTGCACGTCAGCAACATGTTGTTGTTGCTGCTGCTGCTGCTGTTGCTGATAGCTAGTCTCCAAACGCGTGCGATAGCTAAAGTGCTGCTGCTGTTGTATCTTTGGTATCAGTGTTGCTGCTGTTGTTGCGCTCGCTGCGGCAGCAATTGTTGCTATTGCTGTTGTTGTGCGCGTCGCGTGCGTTACATTGCGCTGATAATGATGCGGCCGCATCAGTTTCCTTCGTTTGCTGCTGCCACTGCTGCTTGCATTGCGATTTGTGGCATAGGCAAATTTGCGACGCCATTTGCGACGCGCTGGTGTTGTTGTTGTTGCTGCTACTGTTGCAATTGTTGCTGTTCGATGTGTTGCTGTTGCTGTGGCTGTGGCTGTCGCCGTCGCCGTTGCGGTGACAATTTCATTGAAATTACTGCTTATATTGATATTTACACTGCTATTTACACTAGTTGTTTGATGTTGCTGCTGCTGTTGCTGCAACATGTTGCCCTCGGGCGCTGCATGCTGTTGCTGCTGCTGCTGTCGCTGATGTGCTGCATGTTGCAGCGTGGGTGTTATGCAGACTAGATAGATGCATAAATGCAGTAATTTTGTTGCTGCCGTTACCTTTGTTGCTGCAGCAGCAGCATTTCGTTGTCGTTGCTTTTGTTGTTGTTGCTGGTTTATTGATGCGCCTGTCATTTTGACAGTTCGTTTGACAGACGCTGACATATTTTTTTTATTTCAAACGTGGGTTTTCAAATTAATATTTGTTGCTTTTCAATGGGTATTCACACATTTTGTTTTATTTGTGGTTTTTGTTGTTGAAGTTAGAGAGCATTTTCTTTACACTGAATTTTTCAGATAATTTATTAAGGGTCAACTTTTTATTTTATAAATATTTTTGTTGATTTAGGGTAATTTTGGGTTGGAACTTATTTTTTTCTTCTTAAAAATTGTCAGTTGCATTGTGGATTTTAAGTTATAGATCGCAAAGATTTAAAATATTACGTGAAAATATTTACCACAAATTAAAAATAAATATTACACATACAAAAAAAGAAATTTTTATTGTAATTTAAAATTGAATTTAGTAATCAATACTCTTTAGTTAATATCAATAAAATTTTTATTCTATTTTAGACTATTTTTATTTCGTTTACCAGTCCTTAATTAGCACAGCAAATAACAAATAAAATTATATTTGTTGCTACATTGAACATTAGCTATCAAGAAGTTGGCCACAAATGTTTCAACAAAATTTTTGACTGTTTGTAAATAAACATATTAGAATTTACAATTACAAATTGGAGCATAGGCAAACAGCCAAAAAAAAAACCAGACAGACAAATATATGACTGTGTGTGTGGGCTCTGGTAAACTAATTACTAATCTTCTAGAAAAATAAAAAACAAAAACAAATATACTTTAAACAAATGTGTTGTTATTTGTGTATTTGCTTTGACTTAAAGTCAGGAAGTTGTAAGTCAAACAATAGTTAAATACAAAAAACAAATTGAAGATAGGCAAAGTTAGAGTTTTGCCGTGCTAAAAAATTTTCACAAAATGGAAAAAGGTGTGGACAATCTTTATCAAATCTTAAGAACCTTTGTCAAGAAACTTATAGCCATACAAATCGCATAAATTTGTACCACAAAGCTCATAAAGTTGCGTCGAAAACTTTATTATGAAATGGTTTATATACTTATTCTATCTATTCGTTATATATAAGGGGAATTCTAGCATCATCTGGCTGAGATTGAGCATTTTCCAGGAAGCGCAGCTGCAAACAAAATTTGCACAACACACAAAGCAGCAACGGCAACAAAATCAGATCATAAACTACAAAGTAGATCTGAAGAATCCAAAAGTAAATAATAAAAACAAAAAGAGAGAAAACAAAAATGTAGAGATCGTGATGTAATAAATTTCCTATGGATCTCTGGACCGTAAGCAAAATATAATAAAAAGCTCTGAAATCATTTTGGTATTTCTAGTTATATGAGCTATAAAAATAATATCAAGCCTACGATGAACATCAAATAGTCTATTTCGGCAATCGAAGAGCTCGAAACAAACGATCGTAAATAATCAAACATGAACTGACAAATCAGCGAAAAATAAAACGAAATAAGCGGCTATGCACAAATGGGTCTAGGCCCCAGGGTCAATGGATTTGGTTTCCCTCTCTTTCGGCTCAGCATACAAGTGGAAAATTAGTTGGCTCGGAGTTGAGAAGAGCAACAAATTTCAAATAAGTGAGCTTTTGTTTTCCATTGAAATTTGGCGGCTTTTGTTATTTGATCTTTTTTTAACAAACCTAACAACAAACGCAACAACAACAATAAATGAAACATTTTTAACTTTTTTTCATAATTTTTTTTTTTTTGTATTCTTTTGGCATCTTCCGCTTGAGGTTTCTTAGTCATTGTTCAGCGTCTGAGCCGGATTTTGCGGCTACCTTATTTAAATTTCTCACATTACAATTAAATTGGACATTTGCCCGTTGCTCAACTTTGGACCGCATTTATTTTTTTGTGTTTTACCTGGCACAACATTTATCTGTTGTGTAACCAGCGCAGAGTGCAAAGTGTTTGAGATTTATCTGCCGCTCGCCCTCTCTTTCTGTCTTAGTGACCATTCTGATCTGACAGTTTAGTGCCAAATTAATGTTAAATCTGAAATATGTCGGAGCCGTGCGCGTATATAATTAATTCTGAAATTGCGGCCTAATTGAATGTGGCATAGCCCTTTTTCTCTTTTAAGTGAAGCGAATTGTGTTTTCTCTTTTTATTCGCTGGCCGCAAAAATATTTTGATGTGGGTTGGTTCTTTTCAGATAGTATAAGAGCTGCACACATATGTAATACATTATATGAATGTCAAATTTTAATTTAATTATTACAAGAATCCAAAATATAATGTTAACTGTCAATCAGCTGTTTTATTTAAGAAGTTCATCAAAAAGAATTTGAAGTATTCTTATCCAATATATATGATATACATATATCACTGACATAACAGATAACTTAACAATTCTTTCACAATATGCTTGATCAACCGATTAAGGATCCTTACAATCTAATTTTTCGGTGATCAGCTCAGGCTAATCTAGCAACCAAAATATATCAATTTCCATGACCTAGTTCCCTTGTTCTAACTTATCCACAAACAACCTTTCACTAAGCTCCCGCTGTGCCGTGCCACATATGTGTCCAGGAAATTGCTCAATTCAAATGGGGCTCATCGGCAGACACATACACATGCATATACTTTCAGCTCCAATTGCAAAAATACAAAATAAATGAAGAAAAATGTCTTTATAAATAAAATTTATGGTTGTGCGCTGACGCTGATGTGTTCGAACTGGTAGCCAATGAGGCACTAAATCAAATCATTAACATACTTCCCCTTATTTTTAATAGAGAGTACAACACAACGAAAACGAAACGTGCCAAACAATTCAATTGCAATTATGCAATAAAAAGATTGGAAAACCGAATTGAAACCATTCCTATGGAGCGCTACATGTGGCCATGTCCAGTCGAGAGACTGATCAAACGGGTCAGCGGGTGGTTTGCCCGGTGGTTTCTATTTTTTGTAGACTTTTTTCCTTCGTTTTGGTGCCGTCACTGCCAGATATTAAAATACTTTATGACCGGCACTTTGCACTATTCTCGGCTTTTGCTTTTCGATTTTTCGCTTTCCTTCATGTTTTTTTTTTGTTAAGGCGTTAATAGATTAGTTTTGCCGTGCATGTAAAGTGAATGGTGGAAATGTGCTAAATGTTCAGTAGTTTTGTAATTGGGTTAAACTACAAATGAAGATGTATCCGCCGGGGGGGAGGGGGTCTGTGTCATGTAGTTAGACATTCCAATGAAAACAATTTTGCAAGCTGCTGGCAATTTTTTTTTTGAATTTTTTTTAGAGTTGAAACATCAACTTATTATGTTGGCCATGTAAAAATAAATTAAATCATAAAGAAACTTGTCTTTCTTTATGCGATTATATTTCTATATATATTTTTATATGTTTAGGATCTTTACATTTCTAAATATATTTTGAAATCTTTTTTTTTTTTACTTATCGGAAGCTTCGCAAACAGAAGCAAAACTGTCAACACTAAT
Source organism: Drosophila melanica (assembly GCA_004143765.1). Classification (NCBI taxonomy): domain Eukaryota; kingdom Metazoa; phylum Arthropoda; class Insecta; order Diptera; family Drosophilidae; genus Drosophila; species Drosophila melanica. The sequence goes on from SCDT01000172.1 coordinate 51,841, forward strand.
TAACCAAATTAGCTAAAGAACCAAATCAATAATTGGTAGAAATTCGATATCTTTAAAAAAAGAGTTGAGTGTCCTTTTCTGCTGCCAACTAAAATCAGCAGAGTGTTAAAAATAGCCGCCAGCTAATTACGTAGAATTGTCACTTTTAATTAGAACAAATACGGGAAACCGTCCAGATAGACACACACACACTGGCAATAACCACACTTCACTCGACCAAGTGACAACGCATTGTCAAGATAAAAGCAAAAAGAAAAAAATATTTCACTAACAAAGTTGCGGGCAATTTACAGGTCTAAGTGGCAACTGCTTTGCCCAAGCTAACCAAACGAGTTTTGTGCGGCATTAAATTTTTGGCTTAGACTGTGAAAAATTGCAATACGATTGGAGGGGGGCAGACTTGGATAGCAGAGGGTACAGGGGCAAAAGCCCAGTAGCTACTAGCTACGCATTGCAAAGAGGGGGCAAACTAACAAAAAGAAGAAAAAACTGAAACAAAAATAATGAGCCCACATAAGAAATGACTTAATCGCTGGCGGCTTGTTAACCCCAGCTGAATTGTTTGTGGCCCAGGTCTTTAAGTAGCTGCACAAATAAAGATTTACGGCAATTTACTTGAAGGCCTAAACTCTCCGACTGCCAGTCAATAATTTCCGATGCCCCGAAAGGCGCGCGCCCCGTTTGCAGATTATATGGTCTGCGACCGGCTGGGGGGGACGGGGGGCGGAAAAAGGGGTAAAAGAGAGACGACCACCGTCAGCGCCTCTGAGGAATTGCATAATTATAGCATTTTCCGGCACAGCCGAGCCCAGGCAAACAACAGACAAGCAGGCAGGCTGCCATGCAAACGCTCTCCGTAAAACAGCTTCAATCATTGGCATAGGTTCAAGCTAATTTGTTTACCATATCCCATTCAGTTGTTCAGCCATATAATCTAGGTAATATACTAGCTCTGGATACTACAACTGTGCTATAACAGTCGTCCTATAACTAGTAAAAGTTGCCTGCTAATGAGTCAAGTTACTAAATAGATCATACAGTTATAGCAGAACGCAGTTCTTACACTGACAAAAAAACACACACGCATAACGTGATTTTTTTAAATTTTAGAACACATTTCGTCAAATTCTAATAACTGAAAATGTGAAATATGGCTTACTTGAGGAAAAATATTTAATACAATTTCTATGCTCTGAAAAGTAAAATTTTGTGATTTTCGAATTAAATTTATACTTTTTTTTTTGACATAAAATCAATTGTTTATTATACTTTGTCTTAGATTTTTTTCCCAAAAAAATTTTAATGGAATATAGCTTAGTAAAAAAATAATTTCTTGACAAAAAGAAATAATTTGATAATTATTTTCTTTAAGATTAGATATTCGTTCAAATTATGTATAAAATATGAACAAGTTCCGAGTTTATATTAAATATAATTTCACTTTTATATTTTTATCTTTAACGAAATATTCTTTTAGATGAAATATATTTTCTTGGCAGCAAATTTAATGTTATAAAATGTAGATGATAATGGAGAAAACTTTCTACAATTTAGATCTTTGGCAACCCCTTGTTTTATTATTTACTTTCGTCTGATAGTAATCAAATTTATTATTTAAAATATGTTCAAAACTTGTTCAAATGTTGCTTTTTGTAACAAATTAGACAATTGTTTATAATTAATTATTGAATTCTAAGATAGATATATGAATATATGATATATATATATCAAAAGTTAACAAATTCAGAAACGAATAGATTATTAAAACTACAGTTTTTAAACTAGAAATGATAACATATAAAAATTTTAAGCGCAATATATACAAACTTTTTGCTGGTAAAATGGGCAAACAACAACTCTTTCCAACTTTGGCCAAATATGTTTTTAAATTCTGGCTTTAAATTAAAGAAAGGGCATTTAAGTGTCGTCAGTAAATGTGTTTCCTTCTGTAGATATTTTTGCCTTTTAAAGCCCGTAGGCAAGCCAGCCAGCCAGCCGGCCTTTTAATGTATGTTCGAAAGTCAGTCTGTGGCTAGATGCCAAGCGGATTGGAGAGTAAAGGCAAGCGTCTTGTACAAATATTGTAATGGCATGATATTGATCTTGATTGTCAAGATCGCACACAGCATGATCGCAGTGTACGTTCGTCGTTTCCGTCGTCGTCTAGTCGGAGAGTCGGAAAGTCTTAGAGTTCAAGCAAGTTGCATTGTTTAACTTTGACTTTGTGTCAGTTTATGCCTTTTCGATAAAGATCACTGATCGTGGCTGCCGACTGTGTCGTGTGATTAATCGTGTGTGTCGCTGCATGGGAAAGGGTCGCCTGCGAGCATAGAAAGTAGCACTCATATGCATATGAATCAAGCACTCACTCGCACTCGCACTCACACTAACTGACTGACTGACTGACTGACTAACTGACTCAATCACTCGAATGCACTTGTCTCGTTTTCGAGGCAGCTGCAAACTTTCAATCTGATGTCCGCTGCTTTGAGTGACAGGCAAAAGTATTTTCTTTCTCTGTGTGTGTTTATTTGCGGCCAGGCGCCGGCAATTGAGGAAGCAATTAAGCTCGAAATTATAATGCTATTTTATAGATCGCCATCGATCTTTATGATGTATACCATATGTGTTGGAATTATCAAGCTAAACGACAATTTAGATTTATGCGTTTGTTTTCAAAAGTAATTTGCTAAATTTCTGATTGCCTTGCCTCGAAGTTAATATCTTTAAAAGAGATGAGATCAATTGAATAAGAACTCACAACAGTTTTGATTATCTATATGAAAAGGCGGATTTTACAATTTATAGTTAAGCTTTTTTGTGTAGATTAATACTACTATTGTGACTATTGTAAAATACGATAGGAAAAGAAGTTTAGAAATGTCTTATAATCATTTAAATTTTAGACCTATTTTGATGTATTGTATAATTTTTTTAATGACGTTGCGTCTTATTTTAGTATGCTTTCTCAATATATAAGCAAATTAAAAAATTTGAACAATTTTTCTATTGACGATATATCTATGTTGATTGAAACTATTATAGAAATCTATGTCATATAAAAAAAACTTGTATTATCAGTCAAATTTGTATAATTGATTTATGTTCTTTTTAGCTAGAATTCGAAATTTGAGTACTTTCAAAGAATATTGAAATTGAACTCTCAGCTGCAATGCCAACAATCAGCAAACCAAAAAATGAGACCCAAATCATAGGGTAACCAAGATTCGTTGTGCTTCGGGCACTGATTGGCTTCGGGCCTGTGGTTTTGGTATGCCAATTTAAGTATTTTTTGCTTGATCTTTGATCTACAATTTGAAACGCAGAGCAATGCGAAGGAGCAAAGCGAAATGGCAGCGAAGATCAGAGACTGAGCTGGGCGGCCGTTAGATCAACTCGATGCGATCTTTTTCTTCGTTTTGGTTTTTATGTAGGGAGTTAACTGCGCATAGTTAGAACTTGTTTTTATGACAGAGCGGATGAGAGGAGAGCGAAGGGTTTCTTTTGAAGAACAATGGAGAGGCGCCGCTTTCAAGTTCAAGACGTTTGATGTTGTTGTTGTTGTTGTCGATGGCGATCGACAAGGAGCGCACCTAATTGGGTCAGCCGGTCTGCGGCTTGAGCCATTTAATTGGATTACCGCCTTTGCATTATTTTCATATTTTAGGCAACACGCGTCCCCAAGTTGACTCATAAACACTGGGCGTGAGTTTTGCAAGGCGCTATGCGCAAGTGTTGCCACCTTTATTTACAAGTCATAAAAACAAAAAAGAAAAAGAAAACAATAGAATAAAAGAAGGGCTCATAACAGAATTCCAAGTTTATCAGTTGAAAGCAAACATTGCCCCAGCTCTGAATTGTTGCATTTGTCATCTGGAAAACGTAATTCAGCTAATGGAATGTCACATCTAGTTCTCCGGCTAGCTTGTGTGTTGTTTTTTTTTTTATCTGTCAGTTGGGCAAATAGCGACTCCAAAATAATGAAAAAATAATGCTTGAGACAATGACGACTACTGTAAGAGCTGTGAGGGTTCCGGGAAGCCAGCTTCAGGCCAAGTTAAGCAGCAGTTGCAGCTCTATTAGCATTCCCAGAATAGGAAACTAGTTGCAATCTAGCAGAGAAAAATATAGAGAGGGAGTGAAAGAGAGAGCAAAAGCAACTGCTCATCCATAAATCTGTGCAGTCTCGCCCATTAATCATCATGGATGTCCGAGCCAATCATCACTTGCAGCCGCATTTCAACAACATCGGCCCGATAGTCTAGACAATCAGCCACTAAATAGAGCTTCGGGGCGTACCACTAATGACTTATGGCCCGGCATTGTGTAATCTTCTGTGGCTATTAGCCGTTGATTTGAACACCGATTTCGTACTTTAACTATATATTTGTATATATAATTAAGCAGCTTTACGTTTAGACAAATCTGCGTGCGTATGTAGGAGGTTTATTTTTTCAACACCCTTCTGCCAAAGCCTAAAAAACAGTGAGCTGAACTTGAATGCTTATTTATAGCTTTTGGGAATTACATATGTAAATGCGATACGTAGTCTGGCAAATAGTTAAGAGTTACATAAGAAGCTCAGATAGCGATTGAAGGCCTGGGAAAAATCTATTAATGAGCGCATAAATCTAAGAAATCTGATTTATTGGTTGAATTAGCAAAATAGTATTTTTTTTTGTTTTGTAGAACTTCAATTAAGTTTTATCAAAGAAAAAAATTATACAAACAGTTGGCAATTAAAAGCCATTGTTGGGAATAATAAAAAACTGCCAAGATGAAATACGCGAACTTCAATAAAGATTTTACAAAATAAATTAAAACTGTCAAAAATTGATTGCCATTGTTGAGAAAAATGAACATTCGAATCTTAAGTAAATGATAAGGAGTTTTTGAAAAAATTTCTTGTGTTGTTATTTTATTTAATATATAAAAATAACTTTCCAATTAAAAATAATAAAAGTTATTACTTTTATTTAGTTGTAAAAGATAATTTTCAATTATTAGACAAATATGTATTTAAAGCACTTTCTTGTTTTAAATTCTATTTATATTTTTAATTTAGTTAAATACAAAGCAATATTTTTTAGAAAACGATTTTAATATCAAATGTTATTATCAAATGTTTTTTTCTTTTGAAAATATTGGTTTCTTAACTTTCTTGAAAATTTTTGCCAGAATAGGGAATAGAAAAAATTAAAAAAATTTAGATGCAAATATGATACATTTTTAATATTGTAATAATAGTGTCTTTATCATAAAAGGGACATGCAGTAATTGATAGATAAGTTATCTAATACAAATTTCAATGTGGTTTATATTTTTTGAGAAGAGCATACAACTCTCTACAAATCTCTACTATTTATGTCAAGCATATATATATTCTCGTATTAAATTAATTTACTAATTCACTTTCTTATTTTATTAGCTTTTTCTTTGATTTTTATTAAATATTTGCGACATATTTTTGTTATTTTACACAAAACACAATGCAACTATCAATTTTAAATGCATATATTTTTTCGCACCTTTATAATACAAAATTCTTATCGCAAATATTTCGATTGCACTACATTATTATCATTATTATGGCTATTATTATAATGATTATTTTACACTCGCTGAAAGAATTCGTGTAAAATGCAAGCAATGTACGCCCAGCTAATGAACACCTTGCCCGCACATCCAATAATCAAATTGTGGGCGTGTCACGATCGCGAGAATATAAAAAAAAAAACAACAACATCAACCGAAGATAATAATCTGCATCGGATCAGTGGTAGATGAGAGGCTGCAGCGCGAGCGATCATCAAATCAATTTTCTTTCTTTGCATTGCAAATTTTTTGCGTTATCAACAGTGGAAAATCAACGGCGACGATCGTTGCCTTCCCGCGTTCCGCGATCACCAATAAAGCGATCGATGAAGTCGCACGGTGCACAAATCAACATAATTGCCCCCGACGCGTCTAAGCTGCCTCTCCAACTTCCAACGTGCAACGTGCAACGGGCAACGGGCAACGGGCTAAAGGCAAGTGGCAACTGGACCGGAGCGCCAGTCACGTTGCGATCGCGGCGCGTGCGTCGCAAATCAAGTGCAAAAATAGATCAATCAAGCAATCAATCGAAACGCTTCAATCGCCGTGGCAAATGAAAAGGTTCTTTTTTTTTTAATATTGTTTTTTATCGTACGTGTCGCGTCGTGTGAAAAAGAAGCCAACAAATGTTTAACGTAACCGGCAGGTGGGTGGAGTTGGGGGTGTAAATTCAATTGGAATTGCAATTGGCCGGAATCAACAAATTCAACATTTCGACTGCTGATACGATGATATTTTTTATTTGTGCGGTTTCCGCGGAATTGCATACGGACTAAAAGATGATTTGCTGTGTCTTTTCTTTTGCCGTTTATGTTTGCATTCTGCATAAACAAATTTTCAACCACAAACACTTACACACACACACACACACACACCGACACGTAAATCCACAGAACGAAACACGAGCCGCAATTGAAAAGCCGAGCGATTTCTTTTCATGTAACCAAACGCGCCCGCCGTCTCGTTGCAACTGATCGCGATTTGTTCCAATCAGAAGCAGAAGTTGACCGACAGTCGCGGTGTTCGCTTCGAACATGTTGCGGCCATGTTGCCAGGTTGTGTGTGCTCCGCGTATGTTGCCAAACACACAATTGGAAACATGTTGCTGGACGACAAGTGCGTTTGGCAACATGTATGGATGAAGTATTTGAGGATGTTTTTCACTCAACATTTTATCAATAAATAGGTAAAGGATAGATGAAAAAATGTTTACTAAATTGTAATATGCTAAGTTACATTTAATTCGAGAAATCTTATATTTGTGTCAGTATTTGGCAGTACAATAATTTTTGAATAATTAAATTCAATTAATCAATTTCCTAACTATATTTCAAGCAGTAAAAATTAAGTTTATACACTTTTTGGACAGTGTTTGATTTGTTTTCAACATATTTGTATCTCTTGTAATTGAACTTTAGCATAGTTTACACAGATCTGTTGCTTTTGTGGCGTCCGTCTAATAAGTTGTACTAAGACTCGCTACATGTTCGGGCTCAATATTTATGTTCGCGCGGTTGTGTTAATTTCTTCTTCTCTAATGTGTTCATATTTGCAAAAATATTAAGGTTACCGAGTGCCAACAACTTAATTTAAAATGAGATTTTAACTTTTAACTTTATTAAGATCTTATACGATTTGAATTATATTTTATTTTGTTCAAATGTATATTTTATAGCTTTGAACAATTTAAAGATTTGCTTAAAATTTTTAAATCAGCTAAAACATTTGTTAGGTACTTTGTTTTTGGCTGTGTTGAAATAAGTTTAGAATTTAGAAAAAAAAAAATAAAAAATATAATTGAACTCTTTTCTAATCTCTTTATGTGACTTGTCTGGTTACAAGTTTTTATAACTGACAAGAATTTCACCTGTCTGGCCTTAGATCCCATTTATAAAAAGTTATATCTACTAACAAAAGAGTGAACTAATCAACATAAAGCGCTAGACTTTATGCCTCGGCTTATCTTTTCGGTGTGCACTTGAACCTACTTATGTGCCCCACTGCTGAATTATCCATTGCTGCTGCCACTTAAATATTTTGTTGTTGTTTTGCTTTTATCACATCAACATCAACGCATCTGCTGTGATGCAATGGAAACGAAGTGGAAAGAAACTCGGCACAAGGAAAACATCTTACAATTTTCCATAAGCAGCAGCAGCAGCAGCAACAACAACAATGTGAGCTACAAATAGCTTTGAGTGCTGCATATGGGCACCGCACCTTGCTACCAGCAGAAGCAGCAGCAGCAGCAGCAGGCCAAACCGCGCCAGACATGGCCAACAGTCCAGACAGACGGGCAGTGAGAGCCGTCTAGGCCTTGCCTCAACCTGGCCTGGTCTCGGCCTGGCGACAACAGGCATTCCATGTCACGAAACGCAGTTATTTATGCGCTTCAGACCAACTGACTGCCGGCAGTTCTATGACATTGTCACATGAACATGTCGCGCTAACCTTTCGCGCCAAAAACAAAAACAAAATAATAAACACAAACAACAATAATAACAACAACAACAACATCAGCAGGAGATCTTATAAATAAATAGCGAATAGCAATACAAATCCTAAACCAAAAACTTATTATTCAGCACTATGGAAAAACTGTCAATATTTTAATTGCCAAGCCTGAAAATGCAGCCGGTTCGCAGCGGCATCAGTTTCCCCCCTGGCCCCTCACCACCCAGCTATAGCTCCTTTGGCCATGCCATGTTGTTGTCGCCAGCAACGTCCACTGCGTGTGTCCGCATTCTGCGGGAAAATCATTTTTATATACCCTGTACTCATTGAGAGTGTTTAAGCCAGAGTATAATGTGCAAAACTCAGTGTATGTTTCGTGATGGCAATCATAATAGCAAAGTGTTAGTTTTATTACATGTTTATTTATAAAATTATGCTAATTTAACTCTGTGTATGGGACAATTTTAACTCAAGACAATATTGTGTTTTATACATTTTTACTTTTATTCTATTCACTTTCGCATGCAGATATTTAATTTTGCGGGCATTTTCATTAGGATATTTTTCTTATTATATGTATATTCCTCTATGTATATATATTCTTATATTCACATATTTGTACGCATTTAAGTGGTACAACACTAAGCACAGGGTATCCGCCTAGTCCCTCCCAAACGAGTAGAACACTCTTACTTGTTTCTTCTTATTTTTTTTTTTTCTGCTACTTTTCCCAATAAACCAAATGCTGCGCGAAGCGTGTGTCGCATTTTGATGCAAGAAGTGTTTCGTTTAGTTTTTCGTTGGCCGCAACTAGTTTTATTCGTAACCTTCTCTTTTCTTTTCGGCAGCTAAGTGAGCGATAAAAATGTCAAAAACAACAAAATGCTCTCGAAATTATGGGCCATAATCGACGGGCCATGCATAACAATAATCGGGCAGCGCAGTTTTCTATTTCCATTGAATTGCGTCAAGACAACAGAAAACTTAATTAGGGGCCTCAATTTACGGAAATTACGTATGCAAAATGGAACACAACAAGGAAGGGCGGAGTCCAGTAGGCGGGAGGGGAGACCCCACGCACAAAAGCCCAACTGCACTTCGGCCAGCCAGTGCAGGGAACCCGATCAAGATCTGGCATTGAATCTGGGTCTGGCCTGCTCAGGGCGGGGAGCTGCCACTAGATTGAGGTCTGGGTCTAATCTACATAGCCGCACGCGCTGAGTGTAGTCAAAAATAGCAGGCAACAACGACTTTTGTTCAATCTTTACAATTCGAACAATTAAAAACATAAGTAAAGTCTATAAATATGACACGAGGGAGGGATAAAAGCTAGCCGTCTTATGAGCATTATGAGGCCACCTTCCACAGCAAAACAAGGTCAAGTATTGGCCTTTTGTAGCGAAATTGAGCGTAAAAATGTAAATTTATTTAATAGCTCAATTAGCTTATAAATTAATGTTTATCTCAAATATGTTATACTAATCAGGGCTTTTATCTCGCAGAGTAGCCCTAGTTTGTATCAATAACCATACGAAACTGTAAATAGTGTCATGTTTGGTCAGTAAAACTATCGAAAGTTGTCATACTATAAATTAGTTTAATAAAATCTCAATTGATAATTTATTTTTTAGGTATTTTTTTAGCCCAGATAAATACGAAAAGTTTCCCTTTGTACAAAAATACTATGGTTGCTAAACCTATCGATAATTAATCGACACATTCTTCAATTTCCATTTTACATTTCCGTTATATTAAAATATTAGTGTATTAGAAGCTTGCTCGCATCAATATGCAAAAAGGCTTAAATAGGCTTAATGTCGTCTTATGTGGTCTCTCTCTCTCTCCCTCTCTGTCTTTCTCTTTCACTCTCTTTTCTGCCTTGCAAAATACACCTCACCTGCCATCAACTGCAACGTTCGTTGTCAAAGTCAAGCCCACGAAATACCAACAAAATCTCTTAAACCTCTAACTGGAAACTAACAATAAGTAAATGCAAAGATTTAAATCAGCTACAGATTTGTTGCGGCCACACAAAAAAAAAATGAGTAAAATCATGAAGAAACCGCGAGAGACATATGGAGTATATAAGGCTTTGGCAAAACTTTGGCTAGAAACAGGAAATCCTACACACACTCACAGATTTTCAGTGGTGTGCAGCAAATTATCAAAACGCCAACATCTTTTTGACAAACTGCGAACAGGCCCCTCACCTCAGCACACCTCACCGCAGCTACCCCTTCTAGCCCACCTCTGAAATGCACCTAACAAGCCGCAGCTGTCTCTGGTGGTCCGCACATTTCTCAGCGAAGAGCGCACGAGTCGCATTTTAATACCCTGTTCTCATTGAAAACGGTTACGATGGGGTATAATGAATGTAAGAGACTGAAGGAGGCTTCTTTGGTATATAAATTCTACCTAATATAGCTGGAGGCCCTAAAGTTGGGAGTAGTGTTATTTATAGCTGGTCAACCAAAAAAAAAAAAATAAGAAAATCGAGCTAAAATTTTAAAAACATTCTGCTATCCATTTTAATATAACATAACTTACGCAAAGTTCGAGTTAATAATATGCCTCAAAGACCGATTTATTTAAAAATCGAACATCGATATATTGATTTTTTAAGTTGCTGTTAACAAAACTTTTTGAACAGTTCTCCCATTTCCTTTTAACAAAATTATTTTTAGATTTAATTTTTATGCTCTTAAAATTTCCTATCAACACATATAGTAATTATTTAAAAATCAATTTTGTAATTAATTAGAGTTAACATCAGAAATAACGTTTGCTTTATTGTCAAGCTGAAGCAGAATATATAGGATATATCCTTCGCTTACACTTTCGCAAACAGACTTGTTTTTTCTTTTTTGTATATTCTTTTCTGATTTGTTGCGATCGCAATCGGACTTTGGCTTTCATATATGAGAGAACGTTTCGAGTTTTGGGTCGGGGCATTATTTACGGAACGTCGCCCATTACATGGCTCGTTTTGCGCGAGATCGGTGCGACGATTGACGTGTCTTACTGTAATTTTTCATGCAATGATCTTTTCTTATGGCATCGCGGCGACTCGTCTCGTTCAACGCATCGTTGACCTATTGAACCATAATAAATGCGCAAGCCCCCCTCGCTCCGACGCACATGTGCCGAAAGGATCTGAGACAAAGCGAGTGGGTCTACTACCAAACTAACAGTCACGTTTTTCTTTTACTTAGTGTGCGCCCCCCGTTTTGGCCACTTAGAACCTGTTCTTGCCGCTACTTTTCTCGCATGAATCATTATTTGTTGTGCTAAAGCCAAAGCTGTGGAGGGGGGCTCGGGTTGCCGGGGCGGACTCTTTGGGACAGCTGCAAGTTTGGCCAGTCAGGTAACCCTCTGGGCGCAGTCGCCTCTGTCGCTCGTTTGCGATCATTTGTGATTGATACTATTTATTGGTTGTTTGGATCTGAGCCTGGCCAAGATGCTGCACAGCGTAAACGGTTTTACGCATGTGTGTTTCGTAGGGTTGTCGAGTCGCTGAAAGTCGAACGAAGGCGGTAACTGGGCCGAGATTCAAGATTGTGTGAAGTGCAAGAATTCTGCGAATTTTGTTAAGACGTGCATCAAAAGAAACTTCTTTTGCTCAGTAAAGGATTGAAACATTTGAAAAAGGATTAAGAAAAATTAAGCTAAATATTGATTACAGATATGGAAGGGAGGGCATAAGAGAAAAGGAAAAAGATAGTTGAATCTAAAAAATGTGCGCTATTGAGCCAGATATTACAAGCAATGTAATAAGAGATACATATATAAATTATGCATACATCAGAATCAAATTTACAGTGTTAGAAATTATTTTCATATATTCCTATAATCTTATTATTTATTTTATATCTCCTGTATTATATGTTTTTTAATCCCTAATTGTTATTATTTTTAAATCATATTAGTTGACAATATTTTTTTAAATTAAAAGTATTTTAAAAACAGAAATTATATTATTTAAAAATTTCATATTAAAATATGTATTTATATTACTTCAAAATCACTACTTAATTTATATATGAAATAATAAATTATATAGTTTTTAGAACACATATTTCAGAAAAATATCGAAGTAATAATTTTATTAGATACCAACGTTATTTTCTAATTAGTTGACTCTTAAAAGTTGACAACCCTTTGCCACGTCCTAAACGATAGATAGATAGGTACGGGAAATTTCCCTTACTTCCTTTTACTATTATTATTATTCGCCCCATTCAGACTCGCCCAGTCGCTTGATGAAAGAATTTCACCAGCGGCTGTCGTTGCCACTTTTTTCAATTTCTAACTTTGAGGCAGCTTCTGCCAGCTAGTTGGGCAGCTGCATGGTTGGGTCCCGGCTCCATGGGCATTATTATAGATTAAACTTGCGGAGCTTGCAGTGTGTTTATCTGTGTAGTTGTAGTTGGGTATTCGCGCGTATCCGGCGCGGGATGCTAGAAAAGCGTGCGAAAAAGTGGGCGTCCTCGGGTTAGCGCAATCTTCGACCTTTTGATCTGCTTTTCCAAGCGACGACCGCCAGCGGCAGAGGCAGCGGCAGAGGCAGCGGCAGCGACCTCGACTGCGACAACGACAACGACGGAAAGTGTTGGCAACATTTTGTTGCTGGTTTTTTTTTTCTGTTTATTTGTGTAAGCTGCAACATTTGCTGCAGTTGCAACTTCCTTTGCGTGCCAAGTGCAAATGCATTACATTTTAACGTTACCTTTAATGTTTTTGCCTCTTTCCCCCCCTGTCTGCTGCATCTACCCGTTGCTGTCGTCTTGATTTTAATTGATTTTTTCGGCTTGTTGCATTTTTGTTGCACTCGTCGGCAAAGCTTTTGTTTTTGTGTCTGATATGAGTACACGTTGTTGTTGTTGTTGTTGTTGCCATGGGCGAAAGTTGGTCAGACAACAGTTGGGCAGAGTGAAAGGGGTGGTCATTGGGGGGCATGGACAACAAAACGTGCTGCCTAATGGATTTCGGCTAAAGCTGCTTTTAGGTAAACCCAGGAATTTTTTAAATACTTGAAAAGATGCTTTGAATACTTTATAAAATAAAATAAACTTCACTTTCTCAGCATAAATTAAACTAAAGGAAGTGATGAACAAAGAATAATAGTAGAAGAGTAAAAAAAGCAAGAGCAATGATAAATATAAGTACACTCAAAAAATAAACAAAAAAATTTGGTTTTATTAAGGAATAAATATTTCATGAAATTTGAAAATATTTAAAAAAAATGTAGTTCACTTTATAGATATAAAAATGTTAGAACAGAAAATATGTTTTCTTATCAATAAAAAGCTATTATTCGCTTACAACAGATTCTTTCAAACTTCAAAACTTTTAACTCAGTCACTAAATTTAAATAGAACAGGGTCTGAACGTATTTTCTAGCTTATGGCATTAACGGATTATTGATTATGGACATTGAAACTCAGCTCAGAGAGTTTTTTAAATCTATTCTCAGCAGCTTTATGGCATGATAAAATAATAAAAAATTCAAAGTTTACCTATAAAAGAGATATCACTTAACGGATAAAATAATGAATCATAGAATCATCTTCAGCTAACCTTCTACCAGTATTTCCCACTCTCAATTCACGAACCAGTTGATATTACTCATTTAAATGCTAGAAAGTTTGCTCTCTAATTTATACCAATCAATTATTCACATGGCCTGACAAAACAAACACAAACAAAAGTCAGGCAACATCTCTCTTCAGATGCACTTGCAACAAGTGGCAAGCAAACTGCGGGAAAAGTCGCAATTTGTAATTGACTCCCGCCTTTTGGCAGGCACGAATTTATGGCGGCTGTCATCAATTGAAATTAGCAATTTTGTTTAATTGCAATTTACTTTTATTGAGCCAACAACAATTTCCGCTAGATGCTGGCCAAAATGCAATCGCTTGTCGGAGGAGTTGTTAATTGCACTTGTGATTTACGTTGTCGAGTGTCAATACACGCAATCCCAAAACGCAGATCGTGGGCTCAAATGGGATGGGATTTATTTTTCTTCTCTCAGTTGAAGAGACGGAGACTGCACTTTGATTAAGTGCATCTATGGCTCGGCTGGTTGCGTGATGAGAGATGAACGCCGCAGAGTTGGCTTTAATGAAGAACTGTAGATTGATGGAGCGGGCGGCGTTGACGGACCATTAGAAAGTGCATCAGGTAACGCCCACAAAACTCGCATAAATACATTTATATATATATATATATGTATATGGATAGATGGACGTACATATGTGGCCCTCGGGCGGTTTATCTAAATGCATTTGACATGTTTTGCGGTCACATTCTGTGGCATAAAACTAATGGCACCGCAAACTACATACATTCAACTTTAAGAAAACAAGTAAGGATGTTCCGGTAGAGAGTGCTCAGCGCGCAAATACCCTGTGTGCTTAACTTCAAAATGTTATACTAAATACTACTACATAATCTTCAGATATCTGAATTATGAGTGTATAGGCAAAGTATCAAGACTATATTAATCATATCAATTTGTATAACAGATTTACAAAATTTGGGGAATTCATATGACCATAATAAACGAAAAATAACATTTTTAAATTATTTGAAATTTTCTTTTAAAGCAAGAGATTTTAAATTGGACAAAGTTTAAAATGATTGTGATATACTGCCTAAGCTCGGCGTTGAGGTCAAAAATATATATGCTTTATGGTTGCTTTAAACTTAGCGTATAGCAGAACAGTGGCAATTACAACAGCATTTCACATATGCAGGGTATAAGAAACTATCATCGAAGTCAACTACTTGAGATTTTTATGATTTTTTAATGTTGAAAGCTTCGCATAACCGTAAAAAATGCAACAGTCAAGCCGCGACACAAAACTGTTAAATGGAGTGGAGACAAATGGGAGGCGGGGAAATGATGAGTCAAAACTTTTATGTGCCAAGCACTCAGTCAAACACACACCCAACTCCAATAAACCGGGTAATTATAACGAAAGGGTCAATTTTGCATACCCCTGTCCTACAATTTGTAAGCTTTCGAAAGCTTTTCTGTGAAATAAGTACTCCATCTGGCATCTCGTGCATGATTTGCGTTCGTGCGAAAGCGCCAGAAACTGTCACCTCAGCTGACATAAATTGCAGTGTATGAATTATATGCACAGAGACCACACGGGCACAGAGCTCTTAGAGAATATGACAGCTGGGCAGCTGATATATTTCTGTGAGTGTGTGTTTAAACACAGTCATGGTCAACATAATAAGCACATCAACGATTTAAACTTGACTTAACTTAATATAATTGGGGAACCTACAATACTAATTACAATAAAAAAGCTTGAAAAAAAGCAACCATTAAACCATAAATAACTAAAAAAAATAATATTCGGGAAATTTGCATTTTTAATAGATATACTTATTATTTTGGACCGAAAGTAAATATTTTTCCTTTTAGTTGTTAACATGAATTATGAAGTGCATATTATTATTTTGACTGAGAGTGTATATGTGTGCACCGCTTTGAAGTTGCAACAATGTGACCAACTGTTGGTGCTGCCTACCTCCTAACCCCTATGTGACTTCCCACCTTCGAACACCCCTGTGTAGACATGGAAAAAAGAACAAAAAATGTTGGCAACTTTATCAAGAGCACAATTTAAATGTCAAGTTGATGACGTTTCGTGTCTGTTGCCTGGAGGCTGAGGATGTTGGCGTTGTCGCTGTCGTTGTTGTCGTAGTTGCAATTGCCGTGGACCACAGCCAAGACAGATGACTTTAGCAGCTGGCAAAACGCAAGCCACGAAACGGAAGTGCAGCAGTCTAAACAAATTCAACACTGCAGTGGAGCGAGTGCATGGGAAGTGCTAATCGGGCGCAGCACGAAACACGACCAAAGACGTTGATGAAGATGAAGTAACTCTGGGAGGGGAGATGCAAATAATCCAGCCATAACATTAGGCGACTGTGCAAAAAGAAATTGACATCAAATACTAGACTGATTGCTCCACAAATTATCACATACAGCAAAAGTATATGTGAGTGTATTATATGAAATATGAGTGATATTAATCAGTCATTAACTATTGGCAACTTTCAGTCTTTATTGAAACTAAAGATTTAAGAAAGAGCTTTTGATAATCTTAACAAAATCTAACCAAGGCTAAAAAGATTTATTTGTGTAATAATTAAAGTGGATTACTCTACTTAAACGTTTCCAATGCTTCTTCAACATTATAATATTTATATTATTATAAATATTTTAATAATATTCAAATAATATTAAATAATTAAAATTGATATATGTAGTATCGTATCTTCAAATTTTGTATATAGAAAAGCGGCATTAAATCTTTGACACTCCGATTGCAACGCTTCTTTCTTTCCGTCCTATTCAACATGCAAATGAACGAAAAAATCATCTCTAGTTATGAATGATTTCAGTGTGATTCATCAACGGCAACGGCAGCAGCAATGAAATCATGTGTAAATTAACGCGAATTGAGGGGCATTGCTCGTTAGTCTAACTTTGGCTCTGCTGTTGCCCGTCATGCAAAAGGGCCGACCGAGCGAATCCCGAGAGTAACATGATCATTAACGTGCCGCATACGGCCGCGGAGACCCAAATCCACAGTTAACGTTGCCACAGTAGCCGCAGTGGAAGCTGTTACCATAAATAAGGCAGGAATCTCTTGTCGTCTGGCAGCAAAAATTATGACTGAAGCGCAAGCTTGAGGTAAAAGCATTAGCAGCAGGTTGGCCATTGCCCGCAACAGGGCGAGGGGTGTGGAGGGGACGGGTGGATGTTGAGGAGAGGGGGCTGGCAGTCAAAAAGCGAAGCGCACAATGTTTCGGGTTATCTTTTTGTTGTGCACCGCCTCGGGAGGTTAGTCACACATGCACGGTGATAATTCAACACGGCAGCAACGGCAACATTAAATGGTAGCAACAGCAACAGTTGCCGAGCCAGCAGCAGCAGCAACAGCAACATGTTGCCGGTGTCTTGTTAGTTGGAACCGGCATCAGTTGCTGTTGCTGTTGCTGCAGCGGCGGAGGCAGCGTCGCGAAATCGTGACAAAGTGTTGCCATTGTTAGGCGCAAATGAAGAAAATGCCATTGTGGAAAATCTCTGTGCGCGAAAAACAATTGCCCCGCTTGTTGTTGTTGTTGTTGTTGTTGTTGTTGTTGTTGTTGGTTGCTTGCTACGCTTGTTGCTTGTTGCATGTTGCATGTTGCTGCCGTGAAAACGTTGGGCGCACGTTTTGTAATCAATCAATGTTGCTGCTGCTGAAAAAGCGACTCGAAAATTGTTTTGGCCGGTATGTTTTTAGGCGAAACAAAAGCCTAACGAGTTGCCATTTAAATAAGCAGCACATGTGATTTTAAAGAGAGCTGAAGAAAAAGATAACATTGGAGAGTGAGAGAGAGAGAGAGCAATCATGCGAGATAGTTAAGAATTGCGGATGTGAAACAAACTTGAACCAACAACTACTTCAAATAAGAAACTAGTAGATCAAATTTTGTGTAAAATTGATTTGATAATTAAACAATATTTATTTTGTATTAAATATCCAACATAATTATGTCGAAAATAAATAAAAATCAATCTCTTTTACGTTTCGATTCAAATATGTAGTAAGAATAATAGTGGAATATTTTAAGGCGTCAACTGTGTTTATATTTATCAACATTTCTTGCTTATTTTCTCGTTGTAAAATTCTGAAATTGTATTCTCACAATCTTTCGCTTGCGTAGAACAATTCTCACAATTTTTTCATTTCAATAACTTTTATGATCAGCTAAATATCACAATTGCCACAGCTATTTGAACTGGCCATCAATTTCTGTGACGATCTACAAATCACACCTGCCGCTCATTTTCCAAAAAGAAAACCAATATCAAAATCTATTTATTTTCATAGAGCGCACATAAAAAGTTTCATTTGGCAGTCAATAAAGGCCGTAAAGTTCATTGATATTCCATTCATTGAAAGCCAAGGCGGCAAGTGTTAAGAATCAGAGTAAACCGAAATGAAAACTATTTTCATAAATTATAAAAAAGAGAAACAGAAATTGAAGACAGGCGGTGGCGCAAATGCTCATGAATGAACTGCAATTGAATTTATGTGTATTTCACGAGCTTCTCAACTTGGCTAATTTTATTGCTGGCTAATTTTTATGAACCACTAAAGCGCTACGGAAACGTGGAAAAATCAAATCTTTGAGAGCTCACTGAGCTCCCCGAGTAGCTCAGCCCACAGTCGCTACAGTTGCCGTCAGCCGGTTGACCCTAATGAACTGACATGCAACGGCGACATGGTTGTTGCCGCAGGGTGCGGGATGCACGGTGTGGTGCGGCGCTTGAACATCCGCGGGGCGCCCACCGCAAAAGCCCCCGCACGGCGCACTTGGTGCATGTTGCAACTAAGACCCCAACACACACACTCACAAAGTTTATTGACTGGAAATAATTTATTAATTACTTTGTGCCTATTCGTTTTTATTGTGTTTTTTTTTAATACTCTATACTTTTTAGAGTGTAAAAATGTTCATATGACAAAGTGCTTGGTTTAACCTTTTAATTAATATCTGTTTCTGTTAAGCATTAGAAATCACATACATGTATATATAGAAATTATGAAAATATTTTTCATAAATTCAAATTGTATTTTGGTTTTTTTTTAAGAATTAAATATTATTATTTTCGAAGCTGCTTAGAGGATATTTCGTAGTCGACTCTCTTTTTCTTTCAAGCTTCATCAAGTTTTTAATTAATTTGGTTTCCTCAAAAACATTTTTTTTTTGGGTGGCATTTTGAGATTACATTTTTTTATGTATTTTCAAGTGTTTTGTAAGCGTCGTTTAAGCTGCCTGATTAAAGATCACATTTGTTTAATTTTTATACTCGATGCGTTGATGCGTGTTTACAGAGTGTCACAAAAGTGCAAATGAGGCATAGTCAAATGTGATAAAGTTGCCTTCAAATTTCTGAGATTTTAAATAGAAATTTGAGTATAATGAATAATAAAACTCGCAATAAAGAGATGGTAGTGTGTGCGGTATATTAAAGTTTGGCTAATAAACTATAAACTTAGTTTTTTATTGGAACCGGAAACTCTTAGTATGCAAGCTGAAGCGTCATTCGAATTTAAAATTAACTTTTTAAGCAGTATTGGTGGGTAAGATAATACAAATTAGTACAAGCGTTAGTGAAAATATTTGGTTAAAAAAAATGTCAGCATTATTAAGAATTTTCTTGTATCCGATTTTAGCTTAACTTTAGCTTTAAATTATATTTGAGAGAAACGAATAAATTATATTTAGAATCAAAATATATTTTACGGTCTGTAATAAGAAGCTAAGATAAAGTGTGAATGATGCTTAAAAAGTGGTCATAAAATCAATCAACTCTTTTCATCGAAATTGATTGGTTTAATGCTGAGCTGATGTTAACTCCCACACAATATCTACTATTTCTTTTTAAGTAGATCTTTGCCCAATTTGGGTGACTGCTGCCAAAATGCGGCTATAAATTTCGGCGCCTTTTGCAGCCAAGTGCAGCGCAAAAGCCAAGAAATTCACAAGAGTCTTCACAAATACAACGATTTGCACTCGAAGTGCGCCGCTGCATGCGCGTCCCAAAAACAAACCTAAAATTTGTACCGGCAATTAAAATCACACCACACGACCATAGGTCGAAAATTGGAGACGTGTTTTGGTTTTTTAGCTTGTTTTCAGATTCTGCTTACACAGTTCAATGGAGTATATTGGGTTTGTTCATTGAAGCTTTAGAGCTTAAACTTGAGTGATATTCGCGTTCGATAAAGTATTGGGATTTTTTTTTAAATCTAAAGCTAGAAACTTTAGACTCTTATTGATATTTTCTACAGTCACAAGTTGTTAATACACTTTAAACAGAGCATTGTACTGGCGATTAAACTTGACTACAGCTTTTATTTCTTATTATTGGGCCGATAGAGAAACATGGCAAAGAGCTTCAGATATGCATAGCAAAGAGGAGGAGTACAAGAAGCGACTGCAGGCAATGGCCTGGTCATAAATTAGATAATCAAAATGTTAAAAGTCCAAGTGTTTTGGCTAATGTTGTTGACCAATGCGGCTACAGATTGAGGGGCATTTGGCAGTTGGTTTTAATAACAGGCAATAAATTTGGCTTAAGTTGTGAGCAAATTGTGGCCGGTCACAATTACATTCGCTTGTTAGCCACATTCATTAGTGTCATGTGCTTTGCATGTCCTCGGGACGCCTCATTTCAGCTCGTTTTTATATTAACTGTTCGCTGCGGCTGGTCAAGCGAATTGTGTACCGTTAGACGCTTTATGTCACAAGTCGCTTGGGAATTATTTGAAATTTATTGCCACGTGAGGCCGAGGATGCTCTGCGGCGCTCCATTTCCAGTCATCATTCCGCGAGCCGAGATGCGTTGACAGGCCAACAGCAACAGCAGCAGCAACAACAAATGTGACGAGTGGTTTTTGTTTTTCTTTTTGTTGTTGTTGTTGTTGTTTTTGTTTTTGTTGCTCCATTTTGTCCATTTAGACGCTTCTTGATTACCTTGCTGCGACATTGCGAATTCGAGTCCGCGTCCAAGTCGCGCGTCCAAGTCGCGCCTCAACGTATAAAGTTGCTTTTTGTATTTGCAATTTTCAGTCTTGTCTTTGACAATTGTGAAAAAGATACTGCACACACACACACACTAACAAACACAGAGGAGTAAAATGTTTTCGGTTCGTTTTTGTACCTGTTTACTATAATTTTGTAATTGTTTTGGCCTAGAAAACAGCTGAAGCATCTCAAATTGTTTGTACATGTGCAAAATATAAATTTATGTTAGTCGTAGATTCTACATGAAACTCACAATTTTGACAAAATATTTTTAACTGCCTTTTGAACGATGGAAAGTTGGTAAATATTTATGATAAATATATGAATTTTTCTTTAGCTAAAGTAAATTATATCCTTTAGCAAAAAAGGTTTCTTAGCAGTAAAAGAACAAGTAATATAGGAATATTGTATGTCAATTTAAAACAAGATATGATAAACATATTTAATTTTACTTAATCCCAGTTCGGAAATGCAGAAGTTTTTAACATTTGTTCGTAAATATATTCCTAGTGCAGTTTTTAATGATTTGCATTTATGATTCATTTAATACTTCATAACATAGTTTTCATCTAATTCAGTTTTAATATTGTTTAAACAATATGATATATTAGGTAGAGATATATAATGAATAAGGTATTGGGTATTATAAATTTTGGTAAAAGGAATGTAATAAAAAGGTATACGATAAAATTTAAGTTCAAAATTCTACAGCTTAAGCCGTTGCCCACTTGGGTCTAATTTTCCCATGTCAACTCATACCATTCTCTTAATTTAAAGTTGTTTTTCGCCATTAACAAAACAGAGTCTGATGTTGTTGCGCATAATTGCATATATGTCTGAAACTGGGGCACTTAAGGAGCTCATTTGCATTACCAATTTGGCAGTTGGCTTAGTCATTAGCGTAGACAACGGCAACAACAAACAGTAGCACGTGCGTTGCGGTCTAAAATTTATAACCCACGCAAAAAAATTAAAAAAAAAAAAAAAAGAAAAAATCGTATGTATAAAATTGAAACCAAAGTCTTTGCTATCTAAGAAATTAAGCAGCAAACGGCGCATACATTTAGCCGCTGGTCATATTTTGTAATCAGTTCCATTTGCCGCTCACCAAAGACATGCCACAGCGGCCGCGGCAGCCACGACAACCACAGCAAACTCTCAGACAGCATGGAGCCAGCGAGATGGTGTCCAGTTTTGGGCACCGCGACAAACCACTTTGGCAATTTAAGTCAAGCGGCACATATTTTTTTGCCTATAGCTTTTGTTGTTGTTGCTGGGGTTGACATTTTTATGGACATTGGTATGCCCAGAGACTGGGTGGACCCCAAACGAATAAACAACAACAACCAAAACCAACAACAATAACGCAACCAAAAATTGTCACTGCCTTCCATTTGACTTTGCCCCTATGCCGATTTACGTTTCTGCGACGCAAACTGATTAGTGAAACAATTTTAAATATTTGTGTTAAATACCTTTCAATTAATTGCATTTGTGCTCGCCTCAAAGGCAACCGCACAATTAAGTTATAACAATTTGGGAAAACAATTTTCTGTAGTTGGCGGTGCCATATGAAAGGCTTCCAACGAACCAAAAAACGATAAGGTCAATAGAATTTGGCTCAAGTCCAGCGGGGGAGGAAACGTGGCAAAGTTAAATAGAGTGCAAGAGAAACAGAGCAACACAAGAGTTTAAACTTAAGGAACTTAAACAAGAACGGATTTTAAATATAAAATTTGATTTTTGATTAATTGGAATGTGTCAGTTAAATTAAAATTTTATTGAAATTGAAATAAACTTTCAATACCCCTAAGCCAACATTCAAAAAAAATCTAAATGGATTAAAAGCTTAAATGTTTTAAAAGATCGGGCAACAATTTGTTATTTTAAACTTTTTTTCCTTTTGTTAAAAAAAAGCATTTGCAATCTAAATCGAATATTGAATTATTTTTGTAGGTAAAAACACTCGAAATTCTTAAGGTTATTTGTATACATTTTATAAAAGATTTATTTTTATTTTAAATTTTTTATTAAGTTTAGGCTGTGTTTTGTTTTTCTTTTTGTTCAGTCAGTCTGGAGAAAATGTTTTTGACAGATGCTTCGATTGGCATTAATTTTCTAATATTAAAGCTTTTTAATAGTAAGTTTTATTTTTGTTTAGCTTTTTAAAATCTTAAGTTAAGATGTAATGGAAAACACATGAAAGCTGTTCGTAGAACTAATTTACTACATTCGCCGCTATTAAAAGCTTATTAAAATTTGTGTATTTAGAAAAAGCATACAGCTATTTTAAGGACTTTTCTTATTGTGAGCATAAAAACATTAGATTTGTTAGTTAAAGTTTAAGGAAACTGAAACTTGAATATCATGTTTTTTCCGTCGTGTCATTTTGCTGTAGTTATTATTTATCGCAGCCGGTTAAAATAAACTTTACACTTTATATGAACTATTTCGCAAATTTAATTAAAGCTTTGGTCTAACTCAAGCTAAGCTTTGGTTTAAAATTTGTTTTACAGTTGTCGAGTCTACAGGAATTTGAAAAAAGCCTCTCCATTATTTTTCATTCCTAATCTAATATCTTGAGCTGCTGCTGACTAGGCAGTTATTTTCCAGCCACTTGGCGTGGGTGTTGGCTATGAAAGTCGTGGCTACCGTATGCCGCCAATGGCCACTGTGTGTGTGTGTGTGTGTGTTTGTGTGTGTTTATGTGTGGCAGTCCAGGCCAATTGTCAATGCGGCTTTTCATTGTCATGGCACTGAGAGATAGTGAGATGTATCGATAAGAGCAAGAGAGGGGGGGAAAAGGGGATAAAGCGACTCCAAACAGGCTTTAGCCGTTGACTTCTTGAGTGCGCAAAAGTCAAAACTGTAGATTAAAGTGTCAGATTTATGGCCACAGAAGGCGAACGGGTTGTGGATGCCAGTGGTTGCCAAACTGTGACTTAAAACTTACACCACAAATTATTAATTAAGTATAATGACTAGTTTTACCAAAGCGGCTTGATGCTTTGACCCCAAAAGTCGCTTCAAGTCTGACAAAATCTCTTCAATCAAACCAAGTGCTGCGACTCTTGACCCTAATGCGTTTTCTGCTTTTATTTATTTATTACTATTTGTAGGTATTTATTTTTTTATTTCGCGCAGTTTTGCATACAATTTGTACTTTTATGCTGTCATAACTTAAATTCCAGCCAGTGACCATAAATCATTTGTTTGTGTTGTTCTCATTCGAATGCCAAAAAAAAAATAAAGAGAATTGTTTGTCGAGTGCAGTTTTTATGTTAAGTATAAATATTTTTTTAAAAAGTGGGCTGTGTTAAGGCTAAAAATGCGAGGGATGACGATATCCAGATGTGGGCTGTCTAACTTTATATTGGCCAAAACAGGTGATCTAATTGTAACAAATTTATATAATTTAATAATTTAAATCTGATAATGTAGGAGAATAAGATATGTAAGATATATACACCAAAAAATTTAGAGTTGAAAGTTAAAAGTTAAAAAAAATTTAAAAATTCTTTAAATAATATATCACGCACAAAAATAGGTGACTAAATTAAGTACAGTTTATGGTATATATGGTGGCCATTTGTATAATCATTGTAATCATTACAATCACCATTATATAAGCGCCTATTTAAATTTAATTTTCTGCTCTCTTGCACACATGCATCACAGTATGCTCATTACTACGCTCCATTGTAACTCGATATTTCTCATGGACTGGAGGCAGTTCTCCTTGAAGTTCGAGTCTTTTTGTACCATTTTAACACCATAGACAATAGGCAAAAATGAAAAAAGCAGTTATAATACAAAGTGTACTCAAATAACAATTTATTGTTTTGTAACACGCCTGGCCAACAAACCCAAAGTGCAGTTAAAAAAAGTGGCTTTATCCATTCTTCTGCCTCAACTTTTGCTGAGCGAGGTGTTGTACTTGAACAAGAACTCCGATTGCCTTTTATACCCTTTGAAGACGGCACTATAATTTTGTCATTTAATGTGCAACACAAAACATAAAAACTAAATAAACCCTTACATAACATGTGTTTCTTTAATTCAGTTAGTTTTCGTAGAGTTACATTTTTCAATTTTCCAATGGATTTTTTTTTCAATCAGTTGCGTAATTCTTTTTTAGCCGAAGCTTCCAAGCCGAAATGCAAAAAAAAACTTTAGCATCCGCTAGTTACTTCAGTCATTTTATTGTCGGCTACCCATTTTTTCAAATATTTTTTTTAACTCGCAGTTAATTAGCAAATAAGTTATGGTTAGGCTGTGTAATTGATTTTCCACAGAAGTTAACGTTTTTGGAAATCTGTCTGCTGCTCTTCCGAAAATTACAACGTGCAGAGCTAAAATTCAATTAGTTGCTGCGCCACAGATCGACCGCATTTTTTCTGTACTTTTTGATGGGTTGCCCCGCCCCGCACCGCTCCACGCACAGTGCGCAACATCTGTTTTTCATAGGTGCAATAGCAGAACTGAGCACACATCCATCTATCAGAGTGGGCAGCAAATAAATTACGGGAATTTACATGGTATGTGGAATATTTTAAGAAATTCTTTGTTCTTAACCGCAACGAAGCATTGTCTTTATGTGGTGTGCGTGTGTGCTGCAAGCTTTTTCAAATTACTTCAAATATAATTAAAATTATCTAAATGCTGTACTTTGAAAAAAACACAAAAAACTTCGTCATTCTGAATACGTTCGTATTGTAAATCACGTTGTTAATTACAAAAACTGAAGAAAAAAAATAAAATGGAAAATGCTTTTCCAAAACTAGTTCGTAAACTTAAAAAGTTTGGTTTTTTTCGACATGTGTGCTCTATATAAATGGTGTATAATATTGCATGTTTATTAACAAATTATTTATTAACTTTTTCAGTTAGTTTCTGCTAGATATGTTTAATTTAGAATTAAAGCATTAAGTTTTTAATCGACGTAATAGTTTACTTTTGGGTCTAAAAGCCAGCACATTGAATGTTTCTATATATAGGAAAAGTAAAAAAAGTTTTCTTATCTTAATTTAAATTTTTTAGACCTCTGGTGAAGATTCACTCTGCCTTAATAATAAAATATTTAAAAAAAAACCAATTAAAAATATGTGTGTAGGATATTCTCGGCTCGAATATACTTGCTTGGGTTCTAATGCCTATATGCGAAATTATGTACTCACCCTCACAGGCCACAGCATCATTGTCGCCAATAATCTCCCAGTCGGCATCGTTCTCCGCCAGACGCAGTGCAGCCAAATCCTCGAGCTGCTCGGCAGTGACATTCATACCGAAATAGCCGTCCTGGCACTCCGAGCACTTGACGCCCATCACGCCCACTTTGCACTGGCATTGTCCGGTGCTGGCATTGCAGCTGTCTAGGACAGCGGCGCCGAGTGCATCACAATTGCAGGGCAGGCACTGCAGCTCCACATGGGCATAGCCCAGATCGCAGCTATCGCATTTTTGGCCGGCAAATCTCGGCCGGCACAGGCACTGGCCGTCGGCGCTGTCGCAGAGACCGCTCTCGGCGCCCATCGCATAGCAATTGCAGGGCTCACAGCCGACCGCCGGATCACCCCAGTAGCCCAGTTTGCAGCGCTCGCAGCGCCAGCCTTCGGTGTTGCCATTGCAGGTGATGCAGGCGCCGTTGGTCACATTGCAGGGTCCGCCCTCGCAATCGCAGCGCTGACAGCTCTCGCCCGGCACCAGCGGATTGCCAAAGTAGCCATCGTCACACACCTGACAGTGATCGCCCGTGTAGCCCTCCGGGCACTGTGTGCATATATATTCCGCGTGCTCGATCAGCTCGAACTGCGGATTCAGATCCATATAGTTGTAGCTCTTCAGCTGGCAGCTGGGCGAGAAGTTGTTGGACTCCGCCAGCAGCGGGCAGGCGCAACGTTTGCAGTCGTGCGGCGTGCCCTGCAGGGGATTGCCGTAGAAACCGAGCTGGCAACGCTCGCAGCTGCAAAAGGTTGAGAAAATGTCAAAATAAGTGCAGTGTCCAGGCTAAGTTGCGTTTTCGCTATGCTGTGGTAAGTTCAGCGTAAATGCAAATGTCAGCGCTGTGGGAGGCTTGTACATAGGCAGTGCATATTGTGAATGGTAGGTGACTTGGCTTACAATTGTATGCAACAACATTTTATTAACATTGCTGGGCTTGGTATTTATTTTGGATACATTATTTCAAATGCACTGCCCATATTTTATTAAGAGCAAAAACTTAATTCTGTATTCAGCACCCTTCCACAAGTTGTAACTGGTATGTAACTTGGCTTAAAATGGTTTTCTGAATGGTGAGATGTGGTGAAACATGAAATACGTGGGTTGTGTATGGGCTAAAAGTGGTTTGTCTCTGTGGATGCTATTTGACTTCTGAAACTGAGGTGCCTTCACTATTTGGTATTTGTCTCGGTTTAGTCAGACATAAAATACTCGTTCGCGGTGTAATAATAACCAATAACAAAAATAACGATGACCAAAATGACATAAAACATGCAAATCAGTTTGGCTAAATTAGTTGTGACAACCACAATCATAAATTTGCAATTATATATTTAGAAAACATTTGTTTAATTCCAAATTTAATTGAAATCATGGTTTTCATTCTATTTACTGGGAGTAGGTGTTTTTTTTTTAACAAAAATGTTTCATATTCTGAACTCTCCAATTCTTCTTTATCACGACCGATTAACAAAGAGACTGGTGAGTGTCTTAGCTAAATGTGGACTGTGTGTGAGTGCATTGAGTACATTTTTAGGACATGAATATCTTAATTCGGAATCTGATCATTTAGATGGATTAGGCATCTGCAGTCCCATACCCCGTCCCTACCCCTTCCACTCTGACTTACCGCTCGCCATAGGTGTTGTGCATGCAATCGCCGCAGTTGCCGCTCTGCAGATCGCAGGAATTCGAATGTCCATTGCACGGACAGGGTATGCATTTCCCAAGCAGCTGATGATCCGTGGAGTTCTCATAGATGCGCTTGTACCCAAAGGCGCAGCCCTCGCACGACAAGCCCGTGTAGCCAGGCGGACAAATGCACTGCTCCACCTGGGAGGTCGCTTGGCCGCCCAGTTCGACGCCGCCCGAGTAGATGACCGCGTGCTCCAGCGATGTTTCCACCTGATCTGTGTGATAGGCGGCGCGTATGAGCAGCGCGTCCAGTGAGACCAGCACGGAGAGAAACTGTGACCTGGTCACCAGTTCGCCATGGTAGTCGCCGCCCTCAGTGCGTCGCAGTCTGGTCTTGATATCCTTCACCGCTGGCGGCACATGATACCAGCCCTGTTCGGTTAGTGTCACATTTGAAGCCAGCTCCATGCTCTCGTACGACTCGTCCGCGTAGGCAATCTTCAGGCCGTTCTTGCCGCAGAGTATCACATTCGGTCCCGTTGTCGGCTTGCCCGAAGTGTCGCCGCGCATCACCACCCAGGACACCTGCAGCTGCAGGCGGGCGCCGTAGCTGGTCAGGCGATTGCCCAGGTAGCCGACCGGTGCCTGCCAGTAGATCGCCTCCACCTCGTCCAGTTCGTTGCCAAAGATGAGACGTCTCTGCTCCGCATCCATTGCTATGGGTATTGCCTGCGTTCGCTGAATGTCCGTCAGCTTCCAATCGTTCAGCGTCTCGAAGGCCAGCGTCTGCAGCTTGGCGCTGTGGCAATTCGCCGACACGTGCGAGCACCAGCAGCGACTGCAGCCCTCCGGCTTCCGTTCGTCCAAGTCAAAGTAGCCCGTGGCGCACTCCGAGCAGGTGTCGCCCTGCACGTGCGTCTTGCACTGGCAGGTGCCGGCGCACGAGCTGCCATCGACGGTGCCGCGCAGGTCGCATTCGCAGCGCCGACAATCGTCGCCGTAGTGATTCGGGGCGCACTCCTCGCAGTGGGGACCCTGAAATGAACAGATAATCGATTTATTGAATAAAATTGCATACTTGAGTTATCAATATAATTTTTGGATTTTATAGATTTTCCAAGTAAATTTATAAGATAAAAAATATGCATTTTCAGTGTATATGCATATTTAATTTATCGGTAACTAATTCAATTTTATCGATATGATGTTTATTGCAATGTATTTAACATATTTTTCTATCTTCTTTAAGAACCCTGTTTTAACGTTGATAAGCAATCGATTTTTGGGTTTTACTTTCGATAAATATCGAGAATTTTGAGCATACAAAAATTAAAATTTGAGACATTGAGAGTACAAGCTATATGTAATTTAAAGTTTTTTTATTAAAGTGCAAAGTTGCAACGTTTTAAAGATCTAACTAAATATCGATCAAAGTGTCTTTAAAGCGTAAATTTAAACAAATATTTTGTTTATAAGGAATGGAAAGTTTAAAATCTATATTGATATATATCGATCGTTACCTGAAAACCCTCCAGGCATTGACAAGCGCCACCTACAGGCGCACAGTTGCCTGTGGAGCGTTGTGGGTTGCAGGCGCAGGGCTGACACGGTTCGGTGGGCGTGGCATCTGCCGGCCTATAGAAACCGAGCGCACAGAATTCACATTCATTGCCGGCGGTATTGTTGCCACAGCTCTGACAGATGCCCCGGTCCAGGAACGGATCGTAGCTGCAGCTCTGCGCATGTCCGTTGCACTGGCAAATCTCGCAATTGCCGCCCGGCGACCAAGCGCGATCCCGGAAGAGGGGACAGCACTCCTCGCACTGCGCCCCGCACGTGTTGTGCTGGCAGACGCACTGCAAGTTCTCAATGCGATTCGCATGGCCGTGGCAATCCAGGCGAGCGCTCACCCGCAGCTGCTTCAGGCTGTAGAAGCTGCGCTTCTCCAGCGACTGCGAGTCGAGCAGCCAATCGACACTGTTGTCCAGATTGGCCGTCGAGTGCATGCCCTGCAAGCGGATGCGCATAAAGCGCGCCCTCACAAACTCCATCAGCTCCGGCGTCTGCTCCTGGGCGCCCGGTCGATTCTTCAGCAGGGACACGTGCAGCTCGCCATTCTCCAGGGGCAGCGGCTTGGCGTATTGCGTCGAGCAAATCACTTCAGTGTCGTTCTTGAATATGTATTTGCCATTCCGGCCGGACAGATTGTACCGGCGAGTGCAGTCCGCATCGCTCAGGCCAAAGTATTGCCAGGGCTCGTAGTTGATGCCGTCGAGCGACTTTTCCAATATCCACGAAGCGGGGCGCGGCGAGTTGGCCGATTTCAGCGCGATGTGAAAGATTTGATAGGTCTGAAAAACGATAAAAGAGAAAAAGGGATACATAAAAAAATTAATTAAATTAATTAATTAATTAATTAATGTTACAAGCATTCTTTAGAAGACTGTCCAAATATCAATAAATAAACAATGCTTTTACGTTAATATCTGTAGCTAATCCTCAATGGTAACGCTTTAAAAACATGATTTGGAAATATATATACAGATTNCCAACCAGTGTTTTTTTCATATGTTTTCACAAAATTATATCTTACATGTTTATATACGTTTTATTATTTTTTTAAATACGGAAATCAAACATCATTGATGGTCACATTACTAAAAAAATATTTGCCACATTTTCTGTTACCTTTTCTGGGCGAAAAAATAAGTATTTACTACAAATTTTTAACTTTGTGGGGATCGTTCTATATGGTAATTTTATTTGAAATTATAAAAATCTGATTTAATATAAATAAATTTAATATAAAATTTTCAAAATTATTTATAAAATTTAACAATATATTTGTGGGCTATATCCCATTTAGTCATTAGTAACTTTATTTGCAAATAATTATGTCATTAAGGACACTTCCTATTGTTGCCAATTTATTGCTTAAAGAAGTTGTTTATTTATTTTGGTTAACTGAACAACCGCAAATCAGTTTACAGTTTTGCATTCACTGGCTGCGCTATAAATTAGCCGTTGCGTTGTTGTTGCTGTCGCTTTGGGGCAAGGCGCTGATGTTTCTATTTAGTTTTATACATCTTTGTGGCTGCAGCAGCAACGACTTTAGGTTTGTGAATGTGGCTGCCGCCTGTTGCCTGCTGGCACTGGAAAAACTTTAACCCCTATTGGAGGGCAAGTCTGGTGCCAGCAGCCGCGGTAATTCCAGCTCCAATAGCGTATATTAAAGTTGTTGCGAAAAAGTAGAAGGCAACTCCCAAACGCAACTGCAAAACACGCCCGGCAGCAGCAGCTGACACGAGATATTTATATTTATATGTAATTTTTATTTTTATTTTCATTTTCATTTTGCTGACTGTTTGGAAAACTGGCAAATGCCAAAAATGTCGCGTGTGTTGCGAGCCTATCGATTGCCAAAGATCGGAAAATGTGCACCAAACTGAAGCCAATAAAAGGCATATGCAAGGTGTGGCCTTCTGGCCAGGCCAGGCCAGGCCCGGTAATTGATTATTGGACGTGGCTAGGCCTGCTGGCGCCATCTAGTGAGATTTTTGTGACCAAATGCCCCAAAAATCAACAAGAAATAACAGTTTGGCACTTTAAATACCCTACAAACCTACACAAAATGTTGTTGTTTCGGTTCAGGATTGAAAACTGACTTTGGTTTAAATTTAAAAGTTGGTTTCTTATTTAATTTTTTTAAATTTGAAAGTATTAGAAACATTTTTTTATTTTAAATTAAGAGGGAGAATGTCAGCCTATTATTTAGGCAAACGTTAATTTTTCCTTATAAGCCATGTTATAAAATTGGTTTGACTTTCACACGAGCATTTGAATTAAATCCAATTGTTCTCATATTGCTTTTAATTATTTTTTCATATTTTAATATTATATACTATACTAATATATNTAATATATTATAAAATTATTTATTATATAAATATATTTGGGTATATTATAAGGAAATTCATAAACATTAAGTAATGTGGCGGAAATACATATGAGTAAATATTAATCATAATTCGGAGAAATTATAATAAATTATATATAATAAAATTATAATACCCTCTGCAAAGGGTATTAAAACCAGCTTATAAGCCATGGCCAAAATGTCAGGCCAAAGCGTGCGATAACAGGCGACAAGCGACATTCAACAGCAACAGCAACAACAAGTCTATCAAATTTCTAAGGCACTTGCAACACACAAACACACACACACATATACACACACAGAGATTTTCGCCACAAGTTTTTCCGATTTGCAGACGCTGATAAAACGCACGCAGCCACTGGGGAAAAGCCAACAAGGGGAAAAGTCAGCGCAGCCACTGCGCATGCGTGCGTCTTCCAGCGGCAACATCAATTTGCTTTGTCAGTATTCGATTACGGCAACAACATCAGCAGCTGCCACAAGACGGCAGGACAAGTGCTGATAACATTAGAGCGAGATAGCCAATCGGACAGAGACAGTCAACGCGAGACCAAAATTTGCCGGCCAAGCAAATTAGTGAATGTCGTGGAAAATTTATTGCATGCTCTCAAGTGATTTGTGAACTAGAAGAAAAAACTGTATAATGTATGGGAAAAAACGAAACTAATGTAACGGTAGGTGAAACAAGTGTGCAAAGAAGATAAGTGCAGTGAGGTAAAATAAGATTAGATGAAGAAGCCTGAACCAAGTTTACATGGAGACGTAATATTTTTGGCAAGTAAACAGACTTTAAGTAAACATGGGAAACAAAAATTGGGAAAATGCCGAAATAAAAATGCAATTCAGTTATCATGGATATATGCAAAGAAATGGACAAAAACATATTAATATTTATAATATTATAATATAATATTTGCAAAGAATCGATGATTAGTCAAATGACCGATAGAATTATTTAGAAGATGAAATAAACCCCTTTTATTTTAAGAATTTCTTCATTTAATCCAAAATCCAAATTTGGAAATAAATATTTGCAAATCATGAAATTTAATTGTTAACAAAAAATTCCAAAATTCCAAAACTCTTTATAAAATATATTTCAGTATGTTTTATTCTCATAATTTTAAAACTGTTAATACAGATTCTGACTGTTCTATTCATCAGCGCATGGCCATGGCTTGGCTTTCGATAAGTTATCTCATGAAATTATGTTGTCTACGTCAATTGCAGCAACCTTGATCAGAGATAAAGTCGGGCTAAGAGCAAGTGCACGCGTCTGTGACTGCAACTTCCTGCTGGCTGGCCAGAAACAAGTTGTCGATAAGGCTGCAAACACAGGCAGGCAGAGTGGAGGCCTCTATAGGGCAGTGGAAGATCTGTGTAGATTGCAATCGACAGCAGCCGCAATTGAGGAGGCTGTCGGCCCTCGGGGCAGGCGGGGAAGGCAGGCATTTGACATTTTTATCAGCTATGGACTGACGGCCAATTGACATGCCCAACAACAACAACAACAACAACAAAGACGTGTTGAACAAATGCGAAAACAACAGCCAAGTCAGAGATAGAAAGAGAGCAAGAGCGGAGAAGGAGGAAAAGCAAAATCCAACAGACAACGTGGCAATGAATTATGTGTTAATATTTGGTCAGCTTTGTTCGAGTTATTGTTATATGCAGTTTTCAATTGATAACTGGCCATAAAACGAAAACCCGTTCACAGATGCCAGCCAGCTGATAAACTGCATGTCAAATTAGACAAGAAAATTTTTAAAATATGCAAGTGAGACAGCTTAATTGAATTGAAAGAGGCTGCCAGATATGCAGATACACACCTAGCGGTAGTTCCCCCATTTGAGTTATGGCTTAGATAAAATATATGTAAAGCCCAGCCCGATTGTCAGTCCATTTTTGTGTTCATTAAATATTTAACGCTCAATGGCCGAAATATATCGGGCGCAACGGCAACACGTTTCTAGCCCAGGCTAATTGTTGGCAAACGGGCAAACTATGATCATAAAACCAAATGCAGCAATCATCACCAAAAACCATAACAAAAACAAAAAAAAAAACAAAAAAAAAATCAAAAATTCACCGAGTCGTCGCATCGTAAACTTTAAAAATAAACAAGCGCGAAATTGTGTGGGACAGACAAAGTCTAGTCGACAGCCAAAAATAGAGTCCAAAACAATTTTGCTATTGGAGGTGTAGTCCGTCATATGCATATTACTCACATGTCTATTATCTCAACATGGTTTTATTTATTTACATTTTTGTATACGTTTTTTTTTTTGTTGCAAATTTATAAAGTCTTTCCGCTTAAGAAATAGAATTTCTGGCTGGCATGTATTTAGATAAGGCGGCCAACAAGCGAAGCGCAACATTTTTGGCTTATGTGGTGAATGAACCCATGTGATAGGCAGTAGCTGTACAAAAATATACCCTGTAAATGTTGACTGAATGGGTGAAATAAACCATTTTTAATCAATGTTTAAAAATAAAAGAAAATTTGTAAAAATTGATGTTCACACAATTTAATTTACATAGGTTAAAAAAAGAAAATAGTTGAGAAGAAAAAGATGAAAAACAAAAAATTTCTTTTATTAATTAAAATAAGTTTCAATTTTTACACAAAAATAAATGTGATTTTTTTTAACCCTTAACTCCAATCTAGTAAGAAACAAAGAAAACAAAAATTATAGTTTCTTAAAACAAAATCAAAAAGATAATCTTTTTTAGTTGGTGACACTTAAGAGTTAATTATAATGAAAAATCTTATTGGTTTATAGAGTACCATAAAGTCGTCTAAAATTCGTCCACTTCTTACATGTTTCACTTGATTTTCTTATTTTGCGCGTGGGTAATAAAAAGTTCAATGCTTCGACAGGGAAAACTTTTTTGGCCGGCAACTTTGCTTATCTTTTAACTGGCGCATTAAATGCAACTGCGGCAAAGACCAAACTCAATTCTCTCTTGGGTGACAAGCCAAGCAAAGCGCTTAACTTGGCCGAAATAACACAGCCGGAGCTTTAGCTTCATTTAGCTAAAATCAAGCAGTCGCTAGCCGGAAAGAGCGACATAAAAGGATTTCAAGCAAAGCTTCAATCACGTTAACATCGCAACCTTCACGTGATTCAAGTGATTTATGCAAATGCAAGCAACAACAACGGCAACAAATACAATTTAAACAACGAGAAGCATTCTGAAAAAGGCGAAACGTGAACAAAAAACAAAAAAACACAACAGTCAAAACAAATAAATAAATTGACCATTAAAATAATTGCAACGCCTAAATGCGTCCCCGTACGTGGCTTGTAACACGCTTTGCCTGTTGTTTTTGTTGTTGTTCAAGTTGGTCCGCTGGTTCGAATGTTGCAACAACTTGTCAAACATTTGAATTACAGTTACGTAAAGCCTGCCCCAAAGTCTCCAAGCCGCGGGCGCCGCCGCCAACAGCAACAACAACAACGTTGGCCAAATTTGGCTAAATTTAATGAAGCAATTAAATGGCTATAAAAATAAAATAAACACATTTTTTTCTTTTGCCTCGCTTGTTGATATTGCCGCTTGACAAACATTTGCGAAAATTTGGTATTTTCCGTAAGCTTTAAAATCAGTAATACAAATTTATTTGTAGCTGGTTCCGTTTGAATGGGATTGTTTTTGTGGTGTGAAAAGAAGATAATTATCGAATCTTAAGGCTTTTCTGATTGAAACAGTTCTTAAACATATATCTTATTAATTATTTTTATTTAAATTTTAGTTTTCATTCTTTTTCATTTTTGTCTTAAATAACAGACAGCTTTTCAGAACTTTACATTAAACAAACTTTCCTTTATTACTTACTACTTTATAAGTATTTGATACTTATTATTTTATTTAAATCACGTTAACTTTAATATGTCCTCATATTATATTGAGGTAGCTTACAGTT
Source organism: Drosophila melanica (assembly GCA_004143765.1). Taxonomy (NCBI): domain Eukaryota; kingdom Metazoa; phylum Arthropoda; class Insecta; order Diptera; family Drosophilidae; genus Drosophila; species Drosophila melanica. Next base: position 87,216 of record SCDT01000172.1, read on the forward strand.
TGAATGCCACTGCTCACATTATCGGCAATTTTCCGAGAATTCTCGCTAGACTTTCAATTAGTCACGCGCGCCCCAAAGCCATTGAGGCATAAATCTAGACATTGTTGTGGCCAGAGCTGTGCGGCAAGCCGCGCTGACAGACACTATGACAGTCTGGCAGACAAGGTGACTGACTATCTGGCCGGCTGACAGACAGTTGGCCGTCGACCGGCGGCCGTCGGCCGTTCTGGCCAGCTCCGGCGGCTGTTTGCCTTTTGCCGCAAACATTTCCAAGCGGGCGAGAAAAATATTTTAAGCTGTCAAATCGTTGACACATGCCTGTCTCACTCTAGTTGTTTTTGTTGTAAATCACTCGATTAGTCTAATTGTTAAAATCAACTCGGCCACTTCGAAATTTTTGTCGCCCCGGAAAGAGAGAAAAAAAAACAACCCAACGAAGAAAAAACTCCAACGTTGAATGTCAAGTTTTCGTCGGGGGTCATAAATTTGGTTTCTATTTCTTAGGGGGAACGTTCTGTCGTTAGTCTGTTTGAAGAGCGAGAGCAGGAAAGATTTGCTTTAATGTGCTTTTAAACAGTTCTGACAAATGTCTCAAATATTTCCAGCCGAAACACATCTACTAAATTAAACGATCTCGGGGAAAGGAGGATAGGAAATAAAACTCGGTGCTAATTGCCTGTGACAATCGGCAGCTGAGAGTTAGCGGGCATAGAAGCTATTTAAGTTTGCTGGAATACTTTGAGCAGCAGTTGGTAAATTATCGAATTCCCTTGTTTTGAGTTTTGCTGCTTTAATTTATTTATGATAGTTTTACGATTATTAAAGAACATTTGGTATAATTTTTTTCCTTCTATGGTTATATTTGTATATTCGTTTGTGAATTAACATTTTATAGTCTTCCCGACTCCTTTCTATTCATATAAAATCCCATTTTATTTGATTATTTTCATATCTTATTGCTTATTAAAACTCTCTCGATCAAACTAATCAACAAGGCGTTACTTTTTTCCATGCTTATTGATCTTTAATTCTCTATTAATCGTGCGTTAAAGTGTTAATTGAAATTCCATTGCGGCCCGAACCAAACGAAATGCAACAAAGTTGTGTTGGCCACACACAAGCAGAAATGCATTTCCGCACTTGCAGCTGCTTAGCCGCTCAATGCTCATTAATAACCTCATCATTAATACAATCTGTGTGATAATCGTGATATATCCCTATATGGCAATAACGTGATGAAAAAATGGAGAAAAAAATCATCTGCTTAGCATCAACCGACACAAAGTTGACATTTCAAGTGCAGTTTGCACTCTCGTCTCATCGTTTGCCTCGTTGCCAACGTTCTTTTCCCACTTCAATCGAAACATTTTTTTCTTTTTCTTAATGTTTTGATATAATTCTTTCATTGCCATATGCTAAAAAGAACAGAGCCCGCAGACAAGACAAAGATGCAGTCCAAGACCAAGACGTACCCAAGATTATGGAAGTATACACTTAATTAAAACGTGCAGAGATCCGGGCAACACAACTGCCGACTGCGACTCCGGTGCTGATTTAAAATTAAAAATAAGAAATTTATCAAAAGCCTGGCCAGTCGAAGTTTGAATACCCTAACAGTAACATTTGGAATATATTTCTATACATAAATTTGCAGAAACGCATTATAATATTAAAAGTGCAATCAAGATTTCTGCAGAAATACAGAAATCGATTGATAAATGATTAAATTAACTTTGATTTGACATCAATTATTTAAAAATTACAAAATGGTATGTAAGTTTTAAATTACGAAAAACAGTTTATTTTAAATTATTAAAAATTTCCAAAAATATTAAAATATCTGTTATATGTTTATATCGAACTAAAATTCATAATACCTTTTGCTAGTGTGCTTAAACAATGTTTTTGCATATGGCTGCAAGTATGAGAGATTTATGACAGCCATGCGTTCCAAGAGTTATTAATAAATTACGAACAGGAGCCGCAACTGGGCAACAGAGTCATGTAAATATTTAAATTGGTTCCTACTCTAATTAAGTTTGTCAGTTCCCCGAGAGTACAAAACTCATTGCGAAGTTAAAAAACAAAAATCCAAAAAAATCGAATTTCCTTTTATGGATGCGTTGTGGGCTCTATGTAGATGTCAGTCTGTGCTCAGACAATATTCAATTTTAACTACAATTGACACATGTTGAACTGAATTTTTGGTCAGACGGCGACAGGCCGACAAAAATTGCTTTTAAATGTCACAGAAAATAAAAAAAAAAAATTATAAAAATTAAAAAAAAAAACAAGTTGTGAGATTTTTAAATGTTCCCATGGCTTTATTTTATGGTGTTGGCAGAGGGCAGCGCCAGTCAATGATGGTTTTTGGTAAGGGAGGGGGAAAGGGAACGAAGATTTCAACACATCAACGGCATGTGTCAAAATTTACACGCTCTCTTTACGCTGATTTTGCATGAGCGATATATATATATACGGACTGTCAGAGTTTTTTGATTTATTTTTTAAATATTTTTTTTTTCCGCTTTTTGTTGATGGATGTCGATGTCTAAAGTACAAAATGATGCTATATGAAGGGAGATTGTCGCTAACAAGTATTTTAAGGGACTTCTGTTTAAAATACAACATGCTTAAAATAAAATTATATATCATTGTCATTAACATTATTTGACAGAAAAACACATGCAGCGTTTAGAACTTATATCTATGATCATTATCGATTACTATATTAATTATTCAAACAATATTTAAAATATCGATAGTTTATACATCAAGCAGAACTCAAAAACAGTGCTACGAATACCTTTCTTCAACTTCAAACCCCAAAGCCGGAAACAATTTCCGATTATTTATAGTCGAAGAAAGTCGAAGCTTGTCTGTAAACCGATCTGACTTAATCAAAACTCCATCAAAGCGAATTTATGTTTGCGCCGTTTTGAGCATTAGAATGTAATACCTACTGACCGGTTCCAAACTCGATCACAGCACAGTGAATCATATTTCATGCGCAGAGCATGTCTAATGATCGGCGACAAGCCCAAGGCGCAGATGGATCATGGAACTGGCGTTAAATCGCTTGTAAATGAGTGACAAGTCAGCGGCTTAATTACAAACTGGATCACAGCATCGCTGTCACATATAATCAACCATATAACCAGAGTTTATCTATGACCCATACGACTAAGCAACCCATATATATATATATATATATCTCACCTGCTTCAGATCCAATGTGATGGTCACATACTCAAACTGACGGCCACCCTGCAGCGTCGGCGATTGCCACCAGCTGTCTTTGAAACTGGGATCAGTTGAAATAAGCGATTCGATGGGTCGCTGCTTGGCACGGTCCGAGCTGTGGGCATTGCAGGTGCCGCAGTGCTTGGCCCAATTGCGGTGCGGATAGGCATCCACCAGTTTGCAGTACTCCTCGGCGCCATTTTGGCCACATGTCGCGTTCACAGTAATCGAGGCGTTCGGAGCCACGTTAAAAAGCGGCGGAAAAAGGCCAACCACATTGGCGGCTTCGTCGGCCTGTTGAGTGTTGCGCAAGCGCATATCTGTAAAAAAAAATAAGTGTTGGATAATGAGTTCTACTATGAAATTAGATTTGCTTATGCAAAAAATTAGATTAGACTTTAATAAAATTGAGATGATTGATTCATAAAGTGCTTAAAATAAGAAAAGTTGAGTTTACAGCTTCAATTTGAATTAATTTTTTATCTAAAAATAGCTCAATGCTTTTGAACTACTCTCAAAACGTTGAACTATGTCAATGTCCACCCACTTAAAGCTGTTTATATTGTAGATATTTATCTACAGCAGCATCCAATACTTTATAAGTTGCGCACTTGACAGCTTTTCCCATGTCAATCAATTTAATTGGTTAAACAAGTCAAGCACAAGCCCTCGTACATGGACCATAAATCAGTAAACAGCTGCCCTGAGCTCAGTCGCAGTCTCTGTCTGTGGCCATATTGATTGGCCAGCAATGGAAAATGTATCTCACGGCTGCATTTAGATAGCCAAAAACAAGGCAACTTCCGAGATAAACTTTATCGCTGACCAGCAGTGCAATTGGTAGCAGCTGGACTCAGAGCCAGCTATGTTGACCTGGTATGCGATTTGCATGTTTGGTGGCTCAAAATTGCAGTTGCTGCTGTTTCTAACTCTGTGTCCATACTATTTCTTGTTGTTGTTGCAGTTGTTGCAGTTGTTGGTGTCAGCGTGTGCAGTTTTTGGCAAATGTCAACAAAAAGTTTTCACATTTGTTTGTCTCAAAGAAAAATGTTGACGTAATTGCTGTGAAATTGCATATAAGTTTTTATACTCTCTTCACAAACTTAAAGAATGAGTATATTAGTATTTGAGTATTTTTATTTTATTTTAAATTAATTTGTTACTATTTTAATATTTCCTTTAATTAGTTGCTCCTTAAAACTAGAATTTTTAGAACATTCGAGAAAGCAATTTACTTTTTATAAATTTATACAGAGTATTGCGCAGTCGCTTACATTACTTCAACCTCTTCGTTTTCAACGAGTAGACTCAAAAAGTTTTGTTGAAACTTAAAATATTTACAAATGTTGTGAGGGGATTACGTAAAAAAAATACAAACTTTAGGAAATAGATGAGTTGCTAATGTGAAAAGTTTAACAAAAGTTCAAGTGAATATATGTGTATTTCGCCTATTATTTTGTAAGTATAGAAATAGGTTTTTTAAAGAGTCTACAAACTTTCAAAATGCTTGTAAATTAATTTGGGTTAAAGGAATTAATTGAAATTCAAATAAAAAGTTAAAGCTTTTAGCAATAAATGCGGGGAAAAATGTTCTCTATAATATAGTTTTTAAAGAAATGCTTAATTTAAACTAAATTTAGACTGAAACAATAAAAAAGCAATTATAACATCGCGCCAAAAAGAGAAACAAAGACTGTCTACATAAAGATCGTGGTTGCTTTAAACTATATCCATCAAAAAACAATACAAAAACTTTACAAACTCAAAGCACTTTCACTTAACTCTAAATTCATTTCCATCAAAAACCCAACCAAACTGTAATTATTTAAATGTTTCGAAATAAATCTTCAGAAAGTGAAAAGGCTGAACAAAAAAAAAAGAGTTCGCTTTAGGCCCGGCCAGGGCAAGGTGTGAAAAGTGGCAAGCCAAGAAAAAATTATCGGCAGCTGTCAAAATGCGGTAGTACACGCAAATGGCATTTAAATGTTTTGACAAATAACAAATTTGCGGTAGCCAAAAATGTTGACTCCACTCAACACCCAAATCGAGTTGGCTATACCGCCTCACCCCTCCTCCCCCAATCCTCCATTCGGCAGCATGAGCGATATGCCCACGTTGTGTGCAAGTTTTCCATGCGCTGACAGCTTAAGTGAGAAAAGTTTTGCTGATTAAATGTTTTGACAAATTGAACGGGCAACTGAAATATTTATGAATTCAGACACTGAACAAAGCTTTTTGCATATGAAAAATGTTGAGCGCGAATAGGAAAAGGAAAGCTAATATTTATGAGTTTTATGGCTGATCAGTTTGTTGTGCAACTCGGTAGAAAACAACTTTATCCAGGAGGGAAGCCATTGTTTAGGCAACTGAAATGCCAGCCAATATGATAAACAAACCATAAAATTTTACTACAACGAAGCCACAAGAAAGAAGCGTTCACAAATACAAACCTAGAAGCTTCTCGCTTTTCCTGTTGTTTTACCTACTCTAAACAGATGGGTACAGTATTAAATATGTTATAAAGCTTGGAATGATAAAAAAAAATACGATTAAAATGAGGAAAAATGGAAAATTTTAAAATTCTAATATAATATAAAGAAAAATAATTAAAAAATATTCGTATATATTAGTATTAGAACAAAATATTTTGGTTGTTTTGGTATGTTTAAGATTTTATTAAAATGTATCTATTTATCAGAGGTAAAACTTGAACAAAAAAAGCTATTTGGTTGAAAAAAGCAGCAAAAAGATAACAAAAAAATAATATATCAAAATAAAAATTCCTTTTTAATATAATAATATTTAATATATATCCCCCTTTTCCACGTTAAGTTTATATTCTGTTCTAAAACAGTATTTATTAAATCATGAAAAATCGTATTTGTAAATACGATTCAACAAAACAGCTCTGAAAATCAATATAGTTAAGCCAATCTTATTATGAAAGTATTGGAAAAAGGGTATTCAAACTTCAGTTTGTGGAATCTTATTGCTTGCTGCTGCTTTTGATTAATTGCGAACCATTATGGGCACACGCATGAGTCTGGACTCTGAAGTTGCAGTTTAGCAGTTTATTGAAGCCAGCTGTTGTTGTTGTTGCTGCTGCTGTTGATGTTGTTGCTCCTGTTGTTGCTACCTCGACTCTGCATAGTTGAAAGCATTTTACTGTTTTCTGCATTTTATTCATATCGACCCGACCGGCGCATAAAATACAAAAATATTTTCACTATTTTTGGTCTTTGGTCTCCATCTTCGGCACAGCTGTGCATTTGGCTTGGGTCTCGTCTCGTCCACCAGCCCGGTTTATTGGTTACCCCTTGTTGTTGTTGTTGTTAGTGGGCAATTATGCATATAAACAGACAGCAGAGCTGGCATAAATTACTTATATCTTCCAGTTGCAAGCTGCTTATTAAGTTGTTGCAGTTGCAGTTGAACTTCAAAGAATGCTGCTGCAAATTGCCCGCTGACTTGTTTCTTCTTCTTCTTCTTCTTTTAACCTGTGGACGCTCAAAACTATTTCCTGCCAGCTATCAAACAACAACAAACTTTATACCATTTATCAAAGTTGACCCGCCCAAAATAAAACAAATGATATTCGGTAGCCAAAGTAGCTGCCAAAAAGTCGGATGACGACACTCAAAAAAACAAATTTAATAATAATAAAAAAAAATTGCAGCTGCCCAAAAAAAGATTTAAAAAAAAATCGAAAAAATCCGCACATGGTTTCCCAACTGGAGAATGGGAGAGCTGACGGCCGAAGAGCTGCCTGATGATGTCTGAGGCGAGGCGGCAGCGTGACGAAAACAAACTTTATGCATCTTGACAGGCTGCACAGCTACCGGAGAATGCATGGATGGATGGATGGATGGATGGCTGCCTGGTTGGAGCCAACGAAATGGCAATCAAAATATGGCCATAAATAGGCGGCCAAAAGCTGCGAAGAGACGCAAAAACTTTGCTGAAACGGCTCAATTACAAATGGCGACAATGGTTAGCATACGAATTGATGAGGATGCAGCAACAGCAGCAGCAGCAGCAGCAGCAACAGCTCCACCAATTTAATGGCTTCAATATGTCTGCATATTGGAACAACTTTTTTTTCGGAGAATTTTGACTTGGCGCTGCGCTTAATGGAATGTAATCAAATTTAATGGGCACGAGATTTATATGAAAAGGAGGAGAGGTAAGGCAAAGGATCCTCAAATTTAATTATTCCAAAAAATATTGTTTGAGTCAAGAGCAAAGCAAAAAAAACAGTTAGTTAAAGTATAGTTTGGATCTTATAATTTATAAAGATAAAAATTTTTATTTTAATAGTATTATTTTATTTCAATAATATTTTGCACATTATGAAATTAGAACAAAAAAAAAGAAAACAAATATCTATATAATAAATCAGTATAGCCACTATCCAAAATTGTATGTCATAACTATTAACGTTTTTTTTTTTGAATATAAATTCCTTTGTCAAATAATGTAATTATCACTTATTTAGTTTGAATTTTATTACCAAGTGCCCTATTATGAACATTCTTAAGTGCGCCTCTAAAGTTTCGTCTCCCACTTAAATCAACTTTGTGAAATATTGAAATTCATTTGAAATGGATTTCAAATTGAACTAAAGCGACAAATTCAACACCTCGTGGGACATGTCACACAATTTCCACGAACAATTTTTCGCAACCAAATAGAAGAAAACGCGCAATTCAAACATCCGCATTGCAGCAAAGTGGGACTGGGTCCGAGGGGGGTCTCAAAACTGCATCCACCTGCAAGAGCAGAGTGCAGCAGAAGAGATGGGCTCAGAACTTGTGGCAGGTGACAAAGCAGAGTTTACGATGGGGCGGTTGCGGTCTGGAATAGTACTTGAAAAATTAATGTACCCTCGCCGTGTTGGCAGCCAAATGGTTGACTGGAACTGTCGGCAGCAGGCTCGGGAAAATGCCTAGACAAATGTCAAATATTTATTGAAAATAAACAAAAATGAAAAAGAAGAAAAGATCAACAAACGCACAAATAAACAAACTGACAAACAAGACGGCAAACGGACAGACGAGGCGACAAACGCAATTCCAAGAAAAGAAATAAAATGAAGGAACGCAGCAACACAAGCATCAAACTGACCAGAACTGAGGATGTTTGGACATGCATCAGCGCACCACATTGAAGCAACGGCGGCGGCTCTGGTGGTGCAGCCCAACAGGCAACGGAAACTTGCCACAAACGCCAAGTGGATGGCTGGATGGATGCTGCAGTAAACGTTCAGTTTGGTGGGTGCTTCAAAAGCTGCTGACCAACCGATGGGCAGACATGTGGACGGGCCGACAGACGGACGTGTCAACGGCGGCGAACCAGCGAAAGAGAGAGAGAGGGTAAACGAGAGAAAGAGAGATCAGAGCTACCGGCGTTCTGACGTGCTCAAGTGGAGCCAAGCAACAGCTCCATATGGAGCTCCCACTCTGCAAGTTGGGCTTTAGAAAAATATTTATGCATGTCTGCATCATGATCATGATCGTGATCATAATGCTGTTGATCGTTGGTCGATGACTTTGGTTTGGCTTATGCAAGTAATGCTTGATTTGTTATTGAAGACTGGTAGCTGCCACTTGGCGTTGTTTTGATGATTCACACACATATTCACACAACACACACCACACACACACACTCACACACAGCTGCCTGTTGCGGGAGTTGGCTAAAGACAGCGAGACTAATTCAAGTGCTGCACATTGGGTGGCTATTAAAGAAAGGTGTCAGTACACGAATTTGAAAAGATTCTCGCAGGTGGGGAGGGAGAGTGTGAAACAGCTTAATGAATGTAAAGCAATTCAAGCAATTCAGCTCGAAAATGAGAGAACCGAAAGAATTTAAAAAATTCTGGTTGAAAATTAATACATATATGCAACTTTTCTTTAATATGATAATTTAATAATATTGTCAATGAGAGAGAACAAGAGAATAAGCAAGAACATTGCAGTCGGGCGATACCGACTGCGTTATACTCGTTCACGTTTTTAAATAAAAGATTCCATAGCGTCCATACATCAAACCACCATAAAATTGTCAAAAGTGAACAGATTTTCACGTTTGATGGCATTTCGATCATGATTTGTCCTATATATTGACTTCACATTCAAAATATATTCATTTTCGAAAATAAAAATTTTTTAAATTTTTTGGTCAAAAAAGCATGTACTCCCCCCTTGTGAATTTTGGAAAAAATATTTTTTCAAAATTTAGAATTGCGAATTTATAGTTTTAATCGATTTTATTTGTCACAATTATCATAAAAAACAACATTGAAAGTGATTTTGGGGCGATCAAATTTTTGGTCAAAAATCATCCCAAAATCGACAAAAATTTTGACATGTAAAGTTGTCCGGATTCATACCTCCCATATATCAAACCACCATAAAATTGTCAAAAGTGAACAGATTTTCACGTTTGATGGCATTTTGATCATGATTTGTCCTATATATTGACTCCACATTCAAAATATATTCATTTTCGAAAATAAAATTTTATTGCATTTTTTGGTCAAAAAGTCATGCACTTATGTACTCAATCGTTTTTATTTCTATATATCCAATATTTCAAGTCTCTATCTGCAATAGCGTCGAAAAAAGTTGCGTTATGAACAAGTTGGAATATGGATATTTTCTACCTTCAATAAATAAATTAAATATTTAAAAAACAAAGTCATTTGATTCACAATCTTACATTTTTAAAATTCTTGTATTAATTCCATTCGGTCAAAACTTTTTAAATGTTAGGAAACTTTGTGAAAATATAACACCAAAATTTTTAATGCGACTAAATTAATTAAAATCATTTTGTCCATATGCCCACGCTGACATAAGTTAAGTCTCAAAGAACCGACAGCTAACTGGAGGAGTCTCTCTGGTGGATTTCAGTCGTCACCTGTGTTAATTAAGCGACTTGTTTCGCTTGAGCGCCAAAAGCACTCGACTCTTATCTAATCGCCGATCGAAATTGTGTAAGCTACTGGCTGCAAAAAAAAAAAGAGGAATAAAAAATAAGAAGTACAAGAGAGAAGCGAGAAATCTCCCAATGATCTCAACGTGTAGCGGTTCATTTAATAATTTAATAAGTGCCACAGCGTCACGAGAAATACTTTTCGTTCGTATTTTTTGGCGCCTGATGAATCGTTTTTCTTTTTCGCTTACAACAGCTGCACTTGCAGCGATAATTATCACGATTTATGAGCCCCAAAAAAAAAAAAAACACAAAACTCTTATCGAACACTTGCAATCGCCTCCCGTTTGCAGTTGGTGTTCATTCATTAAGGCGTTGAAATGTCCATTATCCAATGAGGCTTTTCCAATGTGGACACTGAAAATTTGCCTTGTTCGTGTTTGCCAATCACTTGAAATGCATTTGCGTCGAGTCGATTCGATTCGAGGCAACGAACAAATATTTGTCTAACAACGTTAGCCAACACTGAAACGTGCGCAGTTTTGGGGCCTCTCGCACTCATTACTTACGTCTGACTGGGTTTTCGTTGAGCTTTATGCTCTTGATATTTGATATATTTGATATTTCGAACTTAAAAAAAAAAAAAACGAAACTCAGGCCGACACGAGTCGCCAGTCAGAAACAATCGCCCACACTCCATTGACTGGTTTTTTGGGGTTCACTCATTTTAGCTGTTAATTTGTCATAAGCTGTCAGTATTCTTTTTTTTGTGCAGTCTGTAGTTGTTCGTATATGTGTTTTGTATGCGAGCCTCGCATAATAATGTCATAATTAAATTTATAAACTCTGAGTCAGCCCATCATCAGCTAAACAAGCCGCATTTGCTGCAGTCGCCGGCAGCAGCAGGAAGAGGCGGGCATGACATGGCATGTCGTCGTCTACATTGTCTAGACAGGCTGGGATTAACGTTCAAGCGAAATTTGTTTAAGACAAGCGTTCAGTTAGAACTGCTAGGGGTCGCACTTCATTCAGAGGGAATTATGTGCGTATTTTTGTGAAATTAGCCAATTGTAATTTTAAAATAAACTAAAAATGTTTGGTATATGAAGAGAATTAAATTTACAGTATTCTCAAAGTTATTTCTCAGGTCGAATTTTATGCTTCTTCTCCATTTGATATCTTTGAATTTCTCGATCTTTAATTTGATTTCTATTTATCTATTTTTCTCTCTCCTCTATTATATACATATATTCTCATGGGAGCAACAACTTTGTGCGTTTCTCTTTGCATTCTATCCGTTAAGGTTTCAGCATTGCCTTGTTTCTTAGCAGATAAATCTTAAATGCTTAACAAAAAAAAACTTAAAAATTTTTCAAACACATGTAGCTACATATCCTATGTATTTCCACCTGCTTTAAAAACCACCTGCCTTTCAATTGCCAAACCTTGTTTTTATAGTCGTTCACGAAGTGAAACTGGTATATTGGGTTTGTGCAATGTCCGTCATTTTTTCTAAAATTCACAAGGGGGAGTACATGCTTTTTTGACCAAAAAATACAAAAAAATTTTATTCTCGAAAATGAATATATTTTGAATGTAGAAGCAATATATAGGACAAATCATGATCAAAATGCCATCGAACGTGAAAATCGGTTCACTTTTGGCAAAGTTATGGGGGTTTGATAAATGGGAGCTATGGAATCTGACAACTTTACTTGTCAAAATTTTTCTCGATTTTGGGATGATTTTTGACCAAAAATTTGACCCCCTCAGAATCACCCCAAATGTTGTTTTTTATGCTAATTATGACAAATAAAATCGATTAAAACTANATAAATTCGGTATTCTAAATTTTGAAAAAATATTTTTTTCCAAAATTGACAAGGGGGGAGTACATGCTTTATTGACCAAAAAACTCAAAAAAATTTTAATTTCGAAAATGAATATATTTTGAATGTAAAGTCAATATATAGGACAAATCATGATGAAAATGCCATCGAACGTGAAAATCGGTTCACTTTTGACAAAGTTATGGGGGTTTGATATATGGGCTCTATGGAATCTGACAACTTTACATGTCAAAATTTTTGTCGATTTTAGGATAATTTTTGACCAAAAATTTGACCCTCTCAAAATCACATTTAATGTTGTTTTTTATGCTAATTTTGACAAATAAAATCGATTAAAACTAAAAATTCGCAATTCTAAATTTTGAAAAAATTTTTTTTTCAAAAATTCACAAGGGGGGAGTACATGCTTTTTTGACCAAAAAATTCAAAAAAATTATATTTTCGAAAATGAATATATTTTAAATGTAGAATCAATATATAGGAGAAATCATGATCAAAATGCCATCGAACGTGAAAATCGGTTCACTTTTGACCATGTTATGGCGGATTGATATATGGGAGCTAAGGAATCTTTTATTAAAGAACCGTGAACGAGTATAACGCAGTCGGTATCGCCCGACTGCAATGTTCTTACTTGTTGGGTCATGAAATTGAAATAAAGATTCAGTTTGTCTGTTTTCCACTCAACTTCACTAACAAATCAGTTGCGAGTGTCCATAAAAACATTACATTTACGAGCCTGATCAAACTTTAGTTGATTTTAACGAGTTGGCAGGCCAAGATTAACCAATTTAAGTGGGTCGCACGGTCAACTTGGAGAAAAAAAAAAATCAGCTGCTGCTAATCCAAGTGACAGCCATTAATGCCACACGCTGCATGCGATTTGGCTATAAACAAATTCATTTCACCCGACACATAAAACTCACCATCGTTTCACCCGGGAACAAGTTTAAGTTAATAAAAACGTTCCAATTCGTTCAATAAATCTTCAACGAACTTTTGGCCAATGAAGAAAAAAAAAAATATATATATATATATAAATTGGCAATCAAGTTGACTTGTAAACTATTTAATTAGTACGTGCGCGCCGGCGTGTTAGTTTTTGGCTGTAAAAAGGCGCCGCCTGATTCAGCCTAGTGTCAGCCCACGAATGCTTCAGGCGCCGCTTGGCCATTTGATGGCGCCGCCAGACGTGGCCAGATGGCCAACGGGCCAAGTCTCGTATACGTTTTGCGCCGTTTTGCTTTAGTGCTTGCATTGTATTTTATGGCATATGCAATCCGTAATATCTAGTTGTCAGCTGTTGCGCCTGGCTAATTGTCTTTTGTATCTGTAGGATGCATACACACATGTATCTGTTGGATACATTGAAAGAAATTGCGTTAATTTGCTTGTTTACGTTGTTGTCCGCACAGTTGATGATGTTGTTGCGTATCTTTTAGCCTGTTTTTTGCTTCTCTGTTTTCCTACAAATTTTTATCGGCCGTACGAACTGAGTTAACCAACCAGTTATCGGATATTGCAATTTGATAAGCGCTTATCCTGTCGCGTCACAACAAAAATGCTGCTTTTGATTAGCAATTAACGTTTTATTGAACTGAGCTGACTTCAAGCTGAGCTCAACCTGAAGTTTTTGCCATGCCAAAAGATTTTCGCCATTTAAATTGAGTGGCGTAACTGTTAAGCTATGGGTGGCTTGTGTTTTAAATGATCATTTTCTAATTTTGTTTAGTCATGACTCGAAGAAGTTGTCAAATTCGGGTAACACGTCTTTTGGAACTATAGTTTACAGTTTAAGTTATGAAAGCTGACAACATTTAAAGTTTTTATATATTCGATAGTGAAATAAAATTATAATTAACAAGCTAAGCTTGCGGTGTCTTTGTATATAAGTAAAAATATAATTTACACATTGAAAAACAATTTAAGAATTAAATGCAATAAAATGCCTATGGTTCAGTCATGGCTTAAAGCAATGTTTGGTTTGTGAACCTGGTTTTTTACATCAGTGAACAATTTTTAGGGCAGAATGTCTTTAAATCAATTATCTTTCATGTAAACATTGAAATTAAGCAAACATGTGCCATTCTACAGAAATAAAGTCAAAACATTTTATAAGATACAAGGGTTCAGTTCCAGTTAAGCTGAATTTTTTGGGATTTTTTTGGGCAACCGGTTTGGTTTAAAAACCAGCTTATATATTGGACTTTGAGGTTCCAATCGGTTCGGTTCAAACGTTAACATAATATACTATTATTATTTGCTTTATTCCTTGAATCTTTATAAATGTTAATTAGCATCCATTCAAGTCCCAAAATATTTGCGCAAAATCTATTGAAGGCCACATACTCAGTACGTCAGTCAGTATTTATTGAAATTCTATTGTGAACACATTTGCGGTTTTTCTGACGATGACTTCCCCGTTCATTAATTCAGATAAGTAATTTTTCAAATTTCTCATATATGTTTCTTTTAAGTATGCGTCAAGGATGCACGTAAAAAAAACCGCAAATAATTATGTCAGACAGCAAAAACTTGACGTTATTTTTTGCTATTAAATTGAAAACAAAATCTTTGCAAGTTTCGAGCGAAAAATGTACTTAAGTATTCCGCTCAGATTTTTTAATTATAGAAATGCCAATAACTGAGTCGGATATTTGGCTTTTGAAGTTGTCGGGCAACAGGTTTTCCGTGGCATGGCCAACAATAACAAATCGACTTCAAGGCGTATTAATTAAGCAATTTGTTAAGCGACGCGTCGGTCGATGCGGCTCCGGTTCCGATTCAGCTGGGATAACCGGGGAGCCGCATTCGAATCACTTTGCATGTTGCACGTCAATTTCTCTCATTGATTCGTGACATCGGGCGACAGTTCGGTTATTTAGAACACTAATCATGGCAGGCCCCAAATGTTTCAATCCTTTTAAAGTTAAGTCTCGGGGGCAGCTGTCAAAGATGCCACCCGAATAAGAAAAGCTGCCAACGGCAGCCGACACGTTTTCCTTGCATCTGTATCTCAAGCTAAAGTATCTTCGGTTGAAACTGCATCTGCAGCATACGCTGAACCTGATCTTGAGCTTTTAACGTGTCTGCGCCGCGTGTCGCCAGACAATTTGTTTTTTCTGTGATTTGACAGCGGGTTTTTCTCAAACCATTCTAGCTTGGCATTTTAATAGCGTTTATGGCTTTAGCTTGAAAATTCTCCAGAGCGCTGTCAACGCCCACGTGAATGGGCGTATTAGCTTATCCACAACTTAACATCATGCTGTGCCAAATTTTCTTCCCAACAATTTCCAGCGAAATTTTCACCCCACCAAACGATGCGTGAGTCATGCGTAAAGGCACGTTTCGGCAGCTGTCCATCAAGCAAAATGTGTGCACATCCATCTATCTGCCCGTTGTTGCTTCCAGCTTGTAAATAGTCTGCACATTGTCTGCCTGCTGACGGACATGTTCCCGTCGAAACGTTGCCGTCTTGAAAATAGACTGCGCGAAAAGTTGTCGTCAATTGTCGGCGCATTTGCTAAATTGTCAGACAGTCGGATATAGCCTGAAGTCAAATTGCAGACTAAAGTTACAAAACGTTGTCGTAGAGGTCGTACGAATATCTCCGATTGGTGACTCATTAGAAGCTGACTTCGGGAAAGAGCACTAACAGAAAGTAAGCTCAACAATTTTGAAATTTAAATACTTCTGCAAGCTATATTTCTATAATTAGCCAATAATAAATACATATTTAATAAATTGTTTCCGCGAAAACTATATGATATGGTTCTTACTATAACTCAATTTTAACAAATAGGCAGATAAACGGACATGAATTACATACACTCTGCTGTAGATACTGATTAAAATTATATATAACTACATTTTGTATTGTAATTTCTTGATAAACTTCTGCCATATGCGAGCAAATAAGCAACAAGATAATATTGCCTACAAAGAAATCGATACAAACTGCCAGTTAAATTTAATTTTTTTTTTATTTTGGGTCACATTTTATTCTTCTAAAAACATATACTAAAGGACTTCCAGACATCGTCCATATACAACTGCCTCGTAAGACTTCCATACTCATCCTGTAGTTTATTCAAATCGCACCTGCATTTTCACTTAGTGGTCTGCTTCAGGCTTCACTGCAGCAAGTGCATAATGACAACAAAGTCATCGTCATTACGTAGTTCATGAAGAACACGTTTGTTTTATTGGGAATTTAGAAAAAACGTTGCCCATTTTTATTAGCTTTTTTTGGTTTCACTATAAAACACAACGTTAAACATTTATCAAAGCTTGTACAAATACTAAAACATTATCCACGTTGAAAATTCGAAATCTTGGAATTAGACATTTATTTCAATTCCATCAAATCCAGATGTTTTCATTAATACTTCATCAAAGAGCTTGCAGCAGAAATCACATCCTGTGCATTTACGCCAAATTAAATCGACACTTTTCCCAGAATGAAAACTCCACTGCAGCTCGATTTAATGCAGCACTCATCCGCTGGTCAAAAGAAAAACCAGAAAGCAAATAAACAACTTAAACGCGTGGAAATTCCTGCAACGCAAACATAAAACATAATTCGTGGAGGCCCCAACAAAATGTATAATATTTATAAAACACTTTCAAGTGCTGCTCAAAACACAAGATATTTTTCCGGCTTTTTCGTTTTCCCTCTACCAGAAATCGAGACTCAATTTTTGTTTTGCTTTTTATTAAGAAGAACTTGGCTATGTGTTGACATGATACTAAAATATTTGCTTCGATTTTGGATCGTAGCGTGGCAACAGGTAGAAAGTGTAATCTGATATCGATTGAGTTATGGTTGATGATACGAGGTTCCACGTTCTTCTTTTCCTTTAGAACGAATGCTGTGTATTTAGCTTATCATGTGGATCGCCGAAAGTCGATACTTTTCGGGCAGCTCGTGAACTGAATGAAATTCAGTTTGGTATTTACATTGAGCGCCAGTGCTGGAAAACCTGTCGCTGCAGGCATTTATCAATGAAGTTCAATGACAGTTGTTGCTGCATTCGATCAACGATCGTTTATCAGCTTAAATATTGACAAATGGTTTCGATAAAGACGCCGCAAGGAGTCCGACGGTGACAACGACATTGAATATATATTCAGCTTAGATAGTGTTCAACATCGCTACATGGCAGCGATGACATTGATGAGTGCTTAAAGCTGATAACTCCGGGTGAAAATGTGGTAAAAAGTTACGAAGAAAGAATGAGATATAAATGACAAAGATTTGGGCACTGGTAAACTTGACTGTAAAAAGGTTCTTTAAGAGGAAGAAGTTAATATTTAAAATATAAATAATTATGTCTTCGAGTACAACATGATTTTTCTAAAATAAAATAATATTCAAATTTCTAAAAATGCGTGATTGATTTTGTAAAAATCGAAAATCAGCTGAGCTCTAGCAGAAATAATGGTGAGTTAAAAACTGTGGAAATTTCTTTTACAGACACTGTCTAAGATATCAAAGAATACCATTTTTGTAAGCCTCAAGCATATTTGTATACAGCTTAATCATAATATAGAATCCTTCAATAGGAGAAATAATTGTAAATCTTGTTTTGAGTGCAAGGAAAATTTGTGTATTCAGACTATTTTTAGTAAATTCCCTTTTCGATTTCCACTTAATTCATTCTATAAAGTAAATACATTATGCATAATGGACTTCCAAAGAACTTACAAGACTAGCTGTTAAAGATTAAGTGACTAACAAAATAGCCACTCATATATTCCTTGAAGCATATCCAATGAGTTTTTCCTCATAACCTTCACATTGATTGCTCAATCTGGTCGCAATTCTGGAGCATTACTCGCTCGATTATCAGAACATTCAATCGTTTACATAACCATGTGGCACTGATGCGCCCTTTCGTTGACCCAATTACGGGTATTCTGAAGCCAAAATTTATTGGAACTGCATTGCATTTTCATCTCTCGCTCCCTTATCTAAAGTGTCTGCGCTAACGAGCTACGAATTTGTTTTTCCACGGGCTGCACATCAACAGCCGCTGTGCCGCTGACCCGTTAAATGTTCCGGTGGCCCTTTACACAGACAGGCGGGCGAGGTGGGGCAGCCGAAAAAGTGTTGCCGTCTGGCGTCAATGTCTTATCAAAATTTGGTCTATAACATTAATTTATGGCCAAACGCCAGAGGGGCACTTCAAAGCTTTGTCGAACTGGCTGCAACCATCAGATATCTGCCGGCAATTAAGCATAAGTTTATTGCCAACCTAGAAATGATGTTTCTACTTATGTAAACAGTGCCACAAACAGCTCCACACTCTTTCGGAGTTTGGCAGTTGCGACTTGAGGAATTTCAATAGATCATTCTGTCCGGCATTTCTTGATCAGCGCTAAGTTGTGGCTCCTTTCTCACCCTGCAACCAATGAGAATAAGCGGGTATAATAGACAGCAAAAGGCACACTAAAAATGATTTATTTCCAATTATCATAACCTATGGGTTGCATGAGGAATATAGAAATATATTTAAAGACAAATAGATACAAAATAAAATAGATAAATATATTTTATCATTAAGAAGTAAATCAACAAAAGGTAACTGCCAGTCGAACAAACTCTAACAAAACATTTCAACTTCTTTTCAGTTCATTTGGTTACAAATTTTCTTTGTTTACTGAAGTTATGTAGAGCTACAAATTGCGTCGTGTTTTTTTTTTAAGTTTTTTTTTTGTTGTATTTATGAATCCCAAACAAAATGTTTACAAGCTGTTTTGGGATGCTGTTGGGCTGTGTTGTTGGTCGGTTGATCTATAAAAACTTAAAATGCCTTTGTTTTTGCCCTTTAGTTTTATGTTCTTAAGTGCTTTATTTATTGAAACTTCACTACAAAAAGCGCGCTCACAATTTGTATAGATATATTAGGTTTCTGTATCAAATTACCATCAGTCCCAACAATAACCAAGCAGAACTCATACAACCATTGTATTTCATAGCTTTTGTTTATTTTTTAATGAGTTCCACAATTGCCGCTGCTTCATCTTCATCTGCTGCTTGTTTATTGTTTTTGTTGAGTTTTGACATGTGTTTCTCCGTCTCTGTGTTATATCAAATAACTCTTTGGGTTATTTAAACAAATTGATTAATTCTCACGCTGATTTTTATCTTCTGCCCTATTTGCTTTATGTTTTTGGAAACAGTATGTTTGCAATGCCGTTCAGTCAACTGTCTTCTCCAGGCATCTCGTGCAAATTATTGCATAAATAACTGAGAATGCAGACATATTGTATACCAGGTGTTTCAGGTGTTTACTGTGTTTCCCCTCGCACAATTAACCCAATGATCTATAAACTGCATTTAAATAAATTTTCACAACAAAAGGTGCTGTCCAACAAATTGCAGGCGAGATGCAACGGATGAGAATAAATAAATACAAAATGAAAAAGGGGGAATATCAAAAGTTGTTTAAGGTGCATTCAAGGTAAACAAGTTGAATTCAGGCAAATAGTTTATCTATAGAAATCTCGTGAAAGGCGTACAAAATATGAGAAACTATAAAAGATTTTATTGAAAGAGATATAAGGGCTTTAGGGCTTTTTTCTAAACAGATTTATTAATATTATTAAACCTTTTCAAAATATTAATGTATCTGTATAAAAAAAAAGAAAACAAGAAAAAAAATGAAGGTTTATTTCTCAATGGAAGAAAATGAAATAAAAAAATGTTATTTATTTATTTAATGCAAATTTTATATGCATAGGAGAACAAACGATGAATTGTGTTTGAATTTTTTAAAAGAAAATTCAATCTTGATATTGAGAATGAAAATAGTAATGACGAATATAATTTTTCTGTCAGTTGGATTTGCACATAAGCCGATTAAGCACTAGTTTATACAATGACAACAATATAAATATAGATTTCATAAAAGTATAATAATTTTGTGTGCCAATTTTACCGAAAATACTACGATAGCCACATAGAGCTTACTTGCTAAACTTATGTCCATATAAGCTCTCCCGTTGCCATTCCGTAAACTCATCAATACACAAAAAGTTGTTCGCCACTTTAGCTTCCTGGAATAAACCCTTGGGCAACGAAAAATTCAAACCAATTTCCCAATAAATACAACAAAATTGTAACACAGAAAAGACAAAGGCAAGTTCAAAACTTTTGCTTTTCACACTTTGGACGAGGCGAAGATAAAGCATAAAATGCAATAGAAAAGCAGGCAAGTAAAGTTCACTAAACTTCTACAACTTCACATGTCAATAAAAAATTAAAAACAAATAAAAGTCAATGACAGACGGCAGCAGCAGCAGCATAAAAACGGTCAGCACAGAGGCGGGCGGACGGGGGGCTCGAGTTCCGAGCTCTCTATTGCATTTTCCCACAAATCTAAATTTCCAGCTCTCCGCATTGTGTAATGCAGTTAACAAGAAGCAAACAAAATTAAAAAAAAAAAAAAGCGAGCCGCATTAAAAATCAATGAAGAATTGAAGAGTTGAAGAATGCATTCTTCAAACAGTATTTTTTCTCTTCGTTTTTTCAATGAGCAAACAGCAGCCGCGGCAGCTTTTCAGCTTGCCGTGTGTAAATATCAGTTAGCCAAGGTGGCCCATGACTTGGAGAATCATGCTATATATATAGATATAGATATACGTTTATCTATATGCGCACATAGAAATCCACACGTAGCACCTAATGAGCTGATTAAGTGTGAGTGCGTGTGTTGATTAGCCATGGCTCAAAGCACAGCAACAACAACAACAACAACAATGAAATGCAACAGGCCGCGTGGGCTCAATCATGCAGTAGCATTGTATCTTTTGCCCAAATGTATCTGTATCTGTAAATGTATCTGCTGCTTGCCGCAGCTATGGCCTCTTGTTGACCCATTTCGTGTGGAACTTTCATTTTTCTCTAATCTAAACAAGCCATCAATCAATTAATGCCAATAGCTGTTGATTTTTAGCTTTAGCCCCCAGCCCGGCTCTTTCGGCTTTATAAATAATCAACACGCCGTTTAATCGCCAATAATTTGCTCTATCAATTCGCTGTCTCAGACCGCTCAAAGCGCTGCCCACTTGACTACACGACTGCACAGAGTGCAGGCAACTGTTTTTTTTTTTTTTTTTCTGCATCTATTTACAATTGAATGATTTAGAAAACTCCTGAACGCATTTAATTTGCAATCATTATCGCAGCTGATTTTTTTTGATGACTTGCTTGAAAGTTGCTTCGTCTGCAATTGAGTTTGACTTTTCGAGAGCACTTTTTGTGGAATCTATTGAAAGTGCTTGAAACTGCTATTAACATTAATATGCATTCAATTCATGTGGAAATTACTAATAAACTTAGAAATCAGAGTTTTTTTTGTGTTTGTGCTTTAATTATTTTACAATGGGTGTAAAAATCTTTAGATTCATTCTTGGATTGGAACGCTTAGATTCAAGGTAACATATATTGTTTTTATAAATTTTTAATATTATATGAACTTCAACGTCAATTAAAGCATTTTGTGTTGTAAAACTTAATCAAAAATTGTCAGCAATATTATTTTACAACATATTGAATTAAGAAACTCGTGTGCATCTTATGCCACGTAAATTTTAAACCAAAAATAGAATATCTAAAACTTTTTACTTATGAAAGGAAAGTGCCAATTAGGCATCCATACATAAATGAACTGAAAGTGTACAACTGTAAATTGCATGGCTTTGAATATTTATTGGAATTTATTTGAATATTTAAGGATTTAAGAATTTCATATAAAATCAGTGATGATTATCTAGTTTAGGCTTTTAAACTTAGTTGACGTTATTCAAAAAGCTTTTTCTTTCGAAAATTAAAGACCTATCATAATAGAACCAAAAATAAATGTATCATAAAATGCAGTTGAATATCCAGTTATTAACTGACGCATCAAATGCTATAAACAATATCAAATTTCTTTCTCTTTCTCTCTCTCTCTTCCTTTTGAATTCTAGGTATGTATCTGCACGCTACTTTTTAAGCTCCTCCACGCAATCTATTAGCAACTCGTAAGCTCTAAGCGAGCGCAGGAATGCATATTCAAGCAAATCAGTTTGGGCCATAACAAATTTCAACGACTCGACACGATAAGCCACTTAATTTTTATAACCAGTCGGCAGATGGCATTGGGGAGCACAACAACTCTACCGCATTTTGTGTTGGGCTTATGTTCGGGTTTTGGTCAACACCTAAGGGAACTGCTGGGAACACATGTTCCTATTAGCGCGTGTTGCGGTTCCTTGCCTGACATATCCCAGAGATACGACGACGCGAGGCGCACGCAACTGGCCCATCTATTATACACTTCAGAGGGCTAACAAATGCTCATGTGTCTCAAACAATTGGCCATTGTGTGCACTGTTGTTGTTGTAGCTGCTGCTGCTGTCAGAGGGTATCTTCTTTAGGCTCGACCACAATTACTGAAGTGTAGAAGAGTAGGCGGCGGCATTCTAGAGCCTGGCGCTATTGTCCTCACAATACGGGGTCATGTTTGCGTCGCTCTGCTGGCCACAGGAAAATGCCTCGCACTTACACATACACCCACCCTTCCACGAAATATTTTTAGAGAGCTGTGCATTCTATGGACATATCCCATTTTTTGGGTTTTCCTTTTGATTGGTTTTGCTCTTGAGTTTCGAGTGTGTGTTGTGGGTCTTTAAATGGTTTCAATTGCTTACCAATTGTTTTCTTTGTTCAGACTGTGAATAACTGTTGTTGTTGCGTGTGTGTTTCAATCGGATAGTGTGCGACATTTCAAATAAAATTAAGATTTGTTTATTATTATTTGATAAATAAAAAATTGCTCTATTTCCGCTCTTTATTTTGCAAAGAAGCGATATATTTTTGATTGTAAAAACATAAATTAAATAAAATTAAAACAGAATCTACACGTCTTTCTCAATAAAAAAAATATAAAATTTTTCCATTTGATTTGTAAAAGGTTCGAGAATACCTTGGTATGTAACTAAGGTACGAAATGGAATTAATAAAATCCACAACATTTAATTACTCAAAAAACGAATTAATAATATTGTAAAAATAATTGCTTTTGTATAAATTGTATTCTTGAATCGAATTGTCCAAGTCCAAAAACAGTTCATCGTCAAATTATATTATTTGTCAATTTTAATTATTTGGTAGAAAATGTTTTAAAATATGTTTTTTACTATATATCATTCCGCGTGGTATTTGTAAAAACACACTTAAATCCTTTTAATAGTACAGTAATAGTTGTTCGATATTTTTTTTATTGAAGGTTTTGTTTTTATGCCCGCTCACAGAAAACGTCAAGTTCACACGTATATAGGAAAAAAGTCTATATATAGCTTTAGCTTTTCAGTTCGTTGAACATCTATGCAGATCTATGCACGTCTAATGGACAAAGTTCACATAACAAAGACGCTGGGGCTACCCAAGAAGAACAAGAAGAAGAAGAAGCAGAGTAAGAGCAAGAAATGTTGCAAGCACAAGCGGCCGATACAACGGCAAAGGCAACGACAACATTGCTGGCCCATAACTGGACCTCTCACGTAATAACGTATAGAATTACTTGTAAAAAAGCAAAAAAAAAAAAAAATAATATAATAAATAAATGGCTAAGAAAATAAGAAGAGAAAAATCTCTTCCTTCTGTCACAACTTTCACATGAAAGTTCTTTCAACTTGAGCGCCCAAATATGGATGCGCGAGACACGTTGGACACGACAGAGCCACAGCACACATATAACAAGAAAGCCGCAGTTGAAGTTGCAGTTGCAGTTGCAGTAACGAGGCGACTTTGCAACAATCGATCAAAGCCATATTTAGAATGTTCTGCTCCCAGCCGGGGCATTAGGCATCATAGTTATGGCCGCGAAAACTTACCATTGGAATTCGATTTGCTGTCCGTACGCTGAGGGCGTCCATTGCGTCCGCGCTGTTTGGATTTCTTGCCCGTTCTGGTGCTGGAATTGGAGCTGGTGCCGTGGCTGGCCTCGGCGGAAGCAGCTGTCAGCAGCTCGGCGCTGATGTTACTTTCGATCAGGAGGCCACTTTTGGTTTTACGACGTCGCGGATTCTGGGCTCGCGTCGAGCTCGACTTGCCGTGTTGTTGGATGCGTACACCAGTCCAGGAAACAATGCTCTCCTCCAGCTGTTCCATGGAGCTACTATTAAGCGTTGACGTCGTGTATTCCTTGAGCATTTTGGCGGGTGAGAGACGCTTCAGCTTTGTGGATCGTTTGCCTTCAGTTGAAGGGACCGACAACCACAACAGCATTAGCAGCTGCAGGACGAGCCAGCATTTGGCCCAGTTGCCGAACTTTCTGCTTTTCATTTTCATTAAAAAAAAACTCTAAATTTTGCTAGAGCGTTACACTAAGCACATTTTCTCTCGACTTCACTTTCAACTTATATTTATATTAATTATATTTTATTTTCTATAAAATATATTTTTTCACTGTGCCCTTTAAAACCAAATCACATTTTCATTCATAATTTTATTTATTTTTTGTAATTCTTTTTATTATTTGAAATTTATTTTTATTTTTTACTATTTCCGCTTGTCAGTTGGCTTCGCGACGTTTTGGCTGATTTTTCTTTTGGATTTTTTTTTTGAACACATTTACTTTTTGCACTGCTGCTTGTATTTTTGCTCACTTCTATCTCATTTCGCATTTATTTTACGCACATTTTTGTGCTATTTAATTTTATTTTTGTTTGCACGTTTTCCCCGCCTCTTTATTCTCAATCGGTGACAGCGACAAATTTTTCTTTGGCTATTTTCGTATATCCTCAACGCAAGTGTAAAAAATAAATAAAAAAGACAATTTATATCAATTTATTTATATATGTATATATAGACATGATTTGTTGCAGTCGCTGCAGTTGCATAAAGCACTTTTGCTTTTATTTATATTGACACTGCATTATCATTTAATTGCCAGCGATTTTTTCTATGGCACACACACATTTATCACGAGTAACTAACTGGCAGCACCAAGAATATTGCGCACAGTATCTGCAATAACTGCGACCGATCGACGCACCCGACAAATGACGAACTGAAACTTGAACGCTTCGGCTTTCGAGCGAGTGCCGCGTCCTACACAAACGACCGTCGAATCCAAACTGAAACTGAAACGAACGCTCGTGCCGGCTTGGCGATCGTGCCGCCTGTTCGTTGCACTCAGTGATGCCAAGTTGTTGAGTTTGAAAGACACAAAAAAAAGGCTAAAAGTGGGATTTCAAAAATCTTGAGCAGTTAATGCTCACAAAGAATTAAATAAACGTAACTTTACAATACAAAAACAAAAGCAATTCAATAAAAATACATGTAACCATAACAGTTTCATTTATACTTAATTTAGTTGCGCAATCTTTTAAATAATTTATGCAGCTGCGATTTAAAAACTTTTTTAAGTCAAAGTCATGTGTTTAGTATAAAATTATTTTTATACTTTACATCTTAGTGTTATTTTTAATGTTATGTTATTTTAAATTTGTTTCTTATGTTACTTACATTTCTTTAATTCATTTTTAGCATTTCTTTATTTTATTTAAATTTTTTTTACTTAAATATTATTTGGTATAAAAGTACTCAAAACACACATTTTTCAAAAATTATCGGCTGGTAAATAAAATAAAATCGAAATCTGGCAGGAAAATAGCTATAGCAATGCAACACTGGTTGCAAGTGGCATTGGGACTGTGTTGGCATTGGCTGTGTTTGTGGATCGCATTCAGCATGTTCGTTCTTTTTGTGTGGCATTTACAGATGTTCTAGAAACTATGACAGCTCTATACTGCTGATCACAACGGTTTGAAATTTAAAATGTTGATAAAAAATTTAAAAAATTAATTTCAAAGTTAATTTTAATAGTAAACTGATCTCTGATAATTATTTAAAATCGTCTTCAGAGACTGTTTGTATGATAAGTGAATTAATAATGCAAATAAATTGAAAATAGACAGGATTATTCACAAAACTAAGTTAAACCTTCCTTGATATTAGATCTGTGTTATTTTAAAAGTTTATTCTTAGACAAAGAAATTATCAATTGATGTAAGCCTAATGTTAACTGCTTTTATTTGCTTTTTTCTCAAAAATCTGAGCCGGTTTATGGTTTGTTTACAATATTCCAAACTTAAGTTCCACAAGGTGTGAGCATTTTATGCACTTCTCTTGGCCTTCGCTCTTAACTTCCGCTCGCCCATGTTCTCTGCATTTCTCTCTCTCTCTCTCTCTCTTTTAGTCCGCCCGCTGTTTACCTGTTGATTTTACAGTGTTTTTCTTCGGCTGTGACTTTACAATACAGGTACTTCAAAATGTAGAAATACGTATTGGGTTCAATGGGATTTTCCGGTGCGCTAAAGAAAAACATTTGTTGTCAGAGCGATCGGTTTGCCGCCCGCCCGCCGGCACCTTGCGCCTTGAGCCCTTGTTTCTTTTTTGTTGTCTCGCATTTTACACTTTATTGTTTGCCCTTAAATTCGTTTTGACAGTTGCCAGTTAGGGGCAACGGAACGGACGCCAGTGAAATGCTTGTCCATCGGACATTCCTGATTATCCTTGCGGTGCTTTTGTTGTGCACTCGTGTTTCTTCGTTTTTCTTTTTTTACGCAGCAGGTGATGTATCCGCAACGAAAGGTGGCACTTAACGCCCCGGCTACGGCACAATGTATCTCTTGCGTAAAGTATCTGAAAGATACTTGCGGCTCATTTTTAGCAACGGTGGCGCACGTTTCATGTTGCCCGCCGGCTATTTGCAACTCAATTCGTGGCACTCACATAAATACCTCATCCTCGAAATGCTGCGCCTAATAAGTTCAACACGCCAAAAGTATCTGCCAGCGTACGTTTTGTATCTGATGCAATTTGTTGCCGTGCTGCAGCAGCAGCAGCCCGACGCTCAGCACCGAGCACAAAGGGCATTTGTCGAAGCGTGAAACAGCAGTTTCACGAGCTGCTGCAGCAATTGCAGCGCCTTATTTACTACACCCGTATGCCCCTCGTCCCTTGGGCTCGAACGTTGTGCACACAGAGAAAAAACGCTGTTCTCAGTTGAAGATCAAGTTGTTCAGAATTCTTAACGTTTGCTCTCAAAATTTTTCTAATAGTTTTTATTATTTATTTTAAATTTCTTGAAACTATTTTAATATTTTTGTGATGCCTCAAATTGTCGAAGAAAAAAATGTTGTGTTGCTGCTGTAGATATTTTTTTAATATAACTAAAAAAATTAAAAACAAACGAAAAGATAATTGTTCTTTAATTAAGAAGTTTAGTTCAGTGTTTTATTTTACGAAAAACGTTCATAAAATAGGAATTTTGTGTTCCACTTGAAGCTCTACCGCACCCAGATTTCAACAACACTTGTTCTTGATTTAGGTACGAACATCCTGTTCTTTTTTCTGAGTGTAGGCACCAGCATCGTCGCCATCCCGCCAAGGATTAAGTCGGTCGCCCTTTGTCTGTGCCGTTTAAATTGGTTCGCTTACCAAATGAAACGAGACCCGGCAACGGGTTCAGAAAGGGTTTTCAACTCTGGTTGCGTAGGCTGTGCGCCTGCCCAGTGCCTGTTTAAGTGCTCTGTTTAAGTACTTGTGGATAACGATGTGTACGAATAGCATCATCATGACGATCATAATGATCACGATCATCAGTGCTGATGCTGATTTCCTTGTGATTTATGCGTCTTAATTGAAATGATGGCTAACAAATTGTTTGGCACAGCGACACGTTTGGCCTTGGAATGCCAAGAACATCCACAACAACAACAACAACAAGCTTGGTTTTAGTTGGTATCTGTTTCTGAGAATGGCTCGATAGGACGTGAATAGAGTTGGGAATTGCCTCCTAATGAAGTGTGACAACTTCCTGCTGGCAATTGAAAACTATTAGAGATTGCCGATGAAAGTTTGGAGTTTTGTGTGTAAAACAACTGAAAGAAGAGTTGAATTCAGAATACCAACGAGGTAATAAACTTTAAATATGGTAAAATGTCGGAAACTTTTATTATAAATGCTCATGTTCCAAGCAACTATAACATGGTAATTTGTATATTTTTAATAATAACAAAAGTTGTTTTATCTTGTTAGTAATTTGTAATTTTGCACCAGCGAAATAACATTTTGGCAAATGTAAACTTAATTTGTATGCCAGATTTACAAAATAATTAACTAACCAAGGCTGCACCATGATTTCAACCAAACCAATTCAAATCCAAAAAACGTGGGATAATTTTCTTTATATCAATTGGTTAATTTTAAATTTGAACCCCAAAATTGTATTTTTCCCAATCTGAGTAAATGTTTGCTGAAAGTAATTCTTTCGTATATTTTTTTCCTGAAAAACTTCTTACTACTAAAAAAAAGGCTGCTTACTTTTAAAATACGAATTCGCGATACACAAATTTGCTGTTCAGATACTAAGAAAATGTTCTTAGAGAGTTTGTTTTCACAAGTATTTTTAGCTAAAGCACTTGTTAGTGAAAGACCTTCAAGAATTTGTTAACCACTTTATGAACGACACTTTTTCTCCTGTTTCCAACATTTTTTTTTTGCAGCCAATGATGCAATTTTTCATGACCTGATAGAAATCTGGGCAAAGTTTCCTCCGCGACTTTCACATAGCATCTGAAAAGGAACTCGTGTATTCAATTTTCTAATAGCCGCCTTCTAATCAAAACTAAGGCATCAGACGCTTCTACAGTTCTCCAGGCGCAAAACCAATTAAGCCAAGAAATTGTGAGCAATAGAAGCGAAGGGGGAGGGGGAGGGACAGGGGGTAAGGCAAGGCTTAGCAGCAAAAACAAAGCTCATACAAATAAGGAAGTTTCTCGGCTCGACTGCAATCTGT
Organism: Drosophila melanica; assembly: GCA_004143765.1. Lineage (NCBI taxonomy): Eukaryota > Metazoa > Arthropoda > Insecta > Diptera > Drosophilidae > Drosophila > Drosophila melanica. The sequence continues at coordinate 116,101 of SCDT01000172.1, forward strand.
GGCGTAGAGCAGCAGGCGAAAATCGCCTCGACAAAAAACAAAAAAGAAAAACCCAAAATCCAAATAAAATCAAATGAAATATACCGCCAATGCCACAACGAGTCTTAGTTCGGTTTGGTATCGATACTTTGAGTCCAACTTTGGAAGCGCCAAAACGTTAAATACAATTCATGGCGCTCACGAGCGGAATTTAAATTATGCCCAATTAGAGTTAGGTGCCAGCTGAGGCGCAATCTTAAGACTGAGCAGGCTGGCTGGCCAATTCCCGCTGCGGAGGGGGGCGGCAGGCGTCGTGGGCGTGGCATGGGCTATGGCATGAAACACGTTCGTGTGCTAAAGCGCCAAATTGATTTCGATCGCCCGTGGGGTCTCTACCGAGTTGCAACTACCTCAGTTCTCAGCGTTCAGCTCTCAATGTTTGTTTCTACCACTCGCAACATGTGTCGACTCGCTGCCAGTTGCCAGTTGCTCGCTGCCCGTTGTTGCCTCACATGTTGTTGCACGTTGCTGTTTGATGGATTACGCGTTGACAGGCTTTCGGTTTGCCACTAGCGCCACTGATTGTGCGCCTCTCGCCTTGGGAACTGGTCTTGTTATGTAAATCGCCACAAGTTTCTTGTGGGTGCACATCGAGGCCACGGAAACTATTCCCAAAGTGCTAACAAGGTTGCCTTTTTTAGTGTCTCTTGTTTTTTTTTTTTGGCGCTTTTCTTGTTTTTGGTGTTTTTGTATCCAGGAAACATTTTTGTGGCATTGCCCAAGGAGTTTGAAAGATTAATGATGAAAATACATTTGTGTGCATAGTTAGCGGTAAAAAAAATACTGCTCCGAACAGATTTCCACCTGATCTCTTCATTAGTGGCAGTTGTTTACGGGGGGAAGGAGAAAGGTATAAAATAAGAGCGAGAAAAGGAGATGACTGTAAATGAATTTAATAGAAATAGAACTAAAAGTTAAAGTAGCAATCACACAAAAATACATTTTTAAATCGTTTGCTTCTATCGAATCAATTATAAGCTTAAAAAAATAATGTAATGTAATAGTTTAATCTTTAATATCTTATACCTCGCAGATAACAACATATTTTTTCAAGCCTTGAACACATGTTATTTAATCCAGAGTAGATTTTATTGCCTAATTAAATTAATGTAAGTAACGCCTCTCAAAGCAATTCCGATTACAGTCTCTGTCGACTTGCTTTTTACAGACCAAAATAATATTGATTGTTCCGCTCGCCTTCTTCTATCGGTAACCAAATCGAACCCACAATTATAACTTAATTTTTACAGCATTTCAACCGCTTTGGGGCGTAATCATATTAATTTCCCATAAAACTCTCTAATTAGTAGCTCATTCAAAGGGCCGCCCGCTGCACAGCTGGTGCCTATAAAATAAAAGTGGCTTTAACAGATCTGCCAGAACGAGTGTCAATCCGACAATTCACCGCTTGACACTCAAAAGGTCATAAACTTGTCCGAACCCTTTCCCGAGCAGGGCTCTTCAAATAGTTGCTGTCGTTGGTGTTATCGTTGTATTTGAACTGAAAGATTGCTAAGCACATTTCATTCCCGTTGGAGATAGTGGCCTTTTTTTTTTAAATTTTGGACGCTGCTCAAGAAGTTTTCCTACAACACTTAATTATAAATTCTATATGCATAATTTTGTCATTTCAGGGAAATTTTTGGGGCAGGTTGCGGCTGCGCATAAATATTTAAAGAGTAGGCGATCCAGCAGACAGGCTATTGAGGGTATTCAGTATGCGCTGTCATGCAGCGAGGGTACAAGTGCTCAAATTAGAAATTCGGATTTTATTTATTTATACAAATTTGTTTTTCGTCACGCACTTGTGTAATAAATTCAAGTTCAAGGCTGTTTAATGATCTTTGGGTGATATAATAAAAAATACCTAAGCTGAAAAAAGGATGATACAAATATTAAACGTTTGTGTTTACTTAGCGAATAAATAAATGAACGATATAAATATATAATTTATTTATCTACATTACCTTCTATATGATATATATTATAAAACTGGAGACTGCAAACATCAAATATATATTGATAAATATATATCAGACAGAAAAAAATTGTAAGTCTTTGCAGCCAATTAATTACATTTGATATACAAAAAATATATATCTTAAATTTGTTAGCAAACTTTATCAGAGCGAGAGGCTTATTAATTATGGGTTTATATATAACAAACAAATGAAATGAGATAATTTAAATGCATTTATAATTAATTAACCATGCATGAATACCATAACTGTAGTAAAATGTATTTGTTAAGCACCTCAACACTTCAAAACAAGAAAATATGAGACATTTCAATATATTACAACTTTAGTTTACAAAGAACATCATGCGATCGCTCAACTACAATTTGCTCATCTATCTATCTACTATCATTAGCATGTGTCTAATGCTTAACATTACAAAACGTTACCATCTTCGTAAGTTGAATTAGAAATAATTGTATATTCTTTTTCTTAATATGAACATTCTTCAAAATTTGTGCTTTAGCCTGCCTTAAAAATGGTCATTGTATAAGCTCTTACTCTGTTTGTTATGGTAAATTAAAATATGCGAAGGAATGTCAAATAATCGGTCGCCGATGTTGTATAATCAGTCATATAGGTTAAATATTTTATAAGAATTAATCATCGATTATAGGAATGCATGTCTTAAATAGACCTATAACTTTTCGTGAACATATTTAATTTTGCAAAATAATTTATAATATCAATAATTTGCAGCTTCATATTTGCATTGCATTTGAATTTTTATTGAAAAATGCTTGTTTAACTATTTTGCCTTTTATTCTGTTATTGAAATTGATAATAATAAAATATTCATATAAATTGCTAAAATAATGTAATGCCCGCAGTCAGAAATTAAGATTAAAAATGTAAATTATATAGTCGAATTTCAATATTTCGTAACCCTATGTATTCGTATTTTATTTGCAATTCAGGAAACATAAATGTATGAGAATAATATTTTTTTCTGGCATATGTCTGCTGATGAAAATTCATATTATAAAGTCTTCAAATAAGTATCCCAGCGTTCAATTAGCTGCCAGAATCAATTGGCATTTTGTGTGGTCGACTTTTGACGAGGACTCGGCGCATTATTAGGCCAGTTCATAACATTGTCTAATCACTGGAATTAGCACACCTGGGGTCTAACATTTTTTGTTAGCTATACTCGCCCGAGGCAGACTCCAAGCTCAACGAAAGGGAAATGCCGCAGCACGCCCAGAACGGCGCAACGTTGCGTGACGAGGTACATCTGGACAGAGGGGGGCGAGATGTGAGGGTCAGCGGCAAATAAGTGCGTTTAGTAGGTCACCCAGAGACCGACAGCGAGGGAGACCAACTGTGTCAGGGCGATGGAAAGGGTATCCAATCAATGCAGTGCGCGTAGAGGCATTATTATTAACATAAAAATATGCCGAATAAAGAGGCCGCCACTGGAGCATGTCGCGCATGTGCAATTACAACGATCTCCTGCGCCTCCCTCGCAGCCCCTGCTCTAAGTAAGCGCAATGATTAAGCAGATTGTTTAACTCGCCGCTCAATGCAACTTTATGAAAAGGGCCAACAAAACCAAAAAGGGGGGCAGAGCATGGAGGGGGTTTCATAATTTATGTAGCCAGCGCACGCCACCATCGCAAGTGGAGGGAGATTGGAGTAGGTGGAGCAGTCTCCTATCCAAACCCATCCTTTACCAGCTACACACACAACCAGGCGCTGCTTACAGCCTGCGGCAAACTATTTTAAATATTTTGATTAGCCATCGCAGCGCGATGCGACGCGACGTTGGGCCCCAATTCAATGCCAGACGCCACTTGAGGGCTTTCGGCCGCCTTTGGGAACTGGGGAGACTCCTACACCAAATGGAAATAATTCTACTCGCTGTCGATTCTGTGCGCTGTCTTCTCTACCGCTACCGAAAGCCCATTAATTTAAACTCCATTTAGGTCCTGTGGCTTGATTAAGCGTACACTGAACGAAACTTGTAATAAAACGTAATTTGTAATTGTAAATTGTAAATTGTATATTAATTTTTTTACAGTGTTTAGTGCAGAGTTTTTGCAGTCCTTGTCTCATTTGCTTGTACCTTGCGTGCTTGGTTTTATTTGTGGTCTGTTCTTATCGCATTCCAAGGCATAAAATGTTCAATTTAATTAATTTTAGACAAATCACTTTACAAGCTAAAATTCTATGTGGCCCATTAGTTAAAATAGTAACTTGAGTTGTCAGAAAGTAATTGTTCACTAACAACTACACAAAGGCCGAAAATGGATTAAACGCTTTGTTTCAAAGCCATCTCAGTCTTGTAAGCCGCAGCTTTGGTAGGTTGTTTAATGGGCGCAGATTCCTCTTAAGTGTTACCAGGTCATGGTCACATCCAACCCAATGAGGGATACAAAACTAACTATTAGCGCATAGCCAAAATATTATTTGTGTGTTTTAATTTCGATAATGAGGTTTGTTGAATTCTTTGATTTTTTTGTTAACACTGCTATTTAACTGAGGGTTTTAATTTTATATTTCAATTAGCTTCCAGAATCAATTGGCATTTTGTGTGGTCGACTTTTGACGAAGGCTCGGCCCATTATTAGGCCAGCTCATAACATAGTCTAATCACTGGAATTAGCACACCTGGGGGTTAACATTTTTTGTTAGCTATACCCGCCCGAGGCGGGTTAAATACTGAGTAAATGGAAAAAAAAATATTTTTACGTCAAGTGAAAATAACTATATTCAACACTTCTAAAAAAGTTATGTCCCATAATGGACTTTATAATAGGAATTATAAATCTTTTAAGTGCAGGTCATCTGCACTGCTTTTTCAATGAACACAGCTGTATATGTAACTGGACAGTACTCCAGTTTCGTTTAAAAAGAAGACAAAAAAAGAAATCGGGTTCTAAACACATTTACATTTAATAAAAAAATTTAATATCAATTTCAAAAATATAAATTAAATTTTATTGTGATACGACAATAATACTCCCAGAGTACTAAATATATTCTATGGTTTATACAAAAAAGGTTGCTTTTTTGAATCCCTAATTATAATACGAATAACTTATTTACAAAACTCAATCGCACTTGCAACATGTGGCACCATACGGGCACACGACTAGTGAAAGTTGATTTTGGTTTTTGCACCTGAGGACAATTTACGACTGCCTTCGATTGACAGACAATAAACGAGATCTCGTATTTAACAAAATGTAAATTGAGCGAAAATCGCTTAATTTCGCCCAACAGAGCGGATGCCAAACTGATCAGTGAAATACTTTAAAGGGCAAGGCAAACAGAAAAAGAAACAGCTTTACAGTTATGCAGAAGAAAGCGAAAGAGTGCGGCAAGAGTCTCTTCTCGGTTGTTTCCTTTCTGTTATCTCTTCCTCCGCCTTCGCAGACAATGGTACTTGCGCACAGCTGATTGCGATTGATCGCTGTGACTGTCTGACATTATCATTATCGATCTTCGATCGAACTTCATGATGATGATCTTCATCGCGTAATCTGCAGAAATGGTCAACAACTGATGAGATTTTCTTGCCATTTTTGGATGTCCCTTTTGGCGAACGTGTGCAGCTAATGAACACCTTAAATGGTGTTTTTGCAAGCTGCTTTTAGATTTACCAGCAGCCTGTATACCTTTCTCTCTGCGCTGGCAAAACTCTTCTACACGCATTTTGTCACATTTTGACATATTTTTGCTGCATGCCAGCGCAGCCTTGGGCATAGTGCAAGTCGATTGCCATATTTGGTGCCAATTAGAGGAAGGCAAACGTGACCCTTTTACTTGTTCCGCAGCTATCCCTCACCCCCACTCCCCTCCCCCTCTCCCCAACCCTCGCTTGACTCATTACCAGGTAGCTGGACTAGCCCGTTATGGAGGCGCAAATGAAAACTTGGCATATCTTCCTGGGAAGTCACGTCGCGTCGACGCTTCAAGATAAATTGCTGACAGTTTCGTTTAATTGTTGTTGTTGTTGTTGCTGGCCAATGGATCTGGTCTGTTAATTGCCACAAAAATGATCACAACCATAAAAGATCTCACGATTTTATTGACCAAATCTCAAATGGCGTTTTGTTTGACAGTTTTGAATCTCTTTTTTTTTTATGGCTCTATTAGCTAAAAGCGTGGTAGCTGCTCATGTTTTGCATTGAATATTAATATTTAACCCTGCCCACATTATGTAATTGATATTGGCAGCGGGCAGAACAAGTTTCGGTTGCTGCAGAACTCCCAACTGAACGGGTTCCAACACCCGTTCAAGTTATTCGCTTTGCAGTAGGAAGTCGCCTTATTTACGACTATTTCTGGTCCAAAACCGTTTTTATAATCACATTTTCATATTCTGTGCGAGCATTTTCCCAATGTTTTGACCCGGCTTCACCTTTGCGTCTTGTAATTGGCGAAATGTTTCAATTCAGAGTCCGAGTTGGAGCTGCATTTGGGGGCTGACTCAGACTTTTGGCTTCATCTGGCCAAATCAAACACAAGTCATCATCAACGACGTCATTGATGACTTCGTCGTCGTCGTGGGGCAACCGAATAACTATTCAGGTCAATAGTTCAGCGCTGTTGCGACGGGTAAAAGTCATGAAACTACAATTTATCATTACTCTACGTTGTGCCTTTTTGTGGGGTATTACGGAATTTTAATAGATGTTGATTAAATAGAGTTATTATTGAATATGAATTCAATTAGTATATTTGACATAAGATATTCATTTATTTGTGTACTCTCTTTAAAATTTGTAAGCAATTTGTATTTACCAAACTTACTTTAAAGCAGAGTAAGTTCATTTATTAATTTTGAAAAAAAATATAAAAAAATAAAAAGGTAATTTCTTTGTGTTAAATATATAAAATTTGAACTTAAACAATTTTAACATACGTATCTTGCAAAAATAGAACACCTTAATTTCTTAATCTAAAATATATACAATTTTGACATAAACCTTTTTAGGCAAAAATAAAAAATAATTTAGAAAAGTTTTCAAAATTTTAGTGCTTTTTTACACTTTTGAATTTGGAGTTTGTGGTAAACTTAATTTGTGAATATTAAGACAGATAAATCGCTTTAAAAATGTAAATCTTTAATTTATGATACACTAAACAATTGTTTTGTTATAGTTTTCATATTGTTCGAAAGCTGATCCCAACATTAGGAAACCACAACACGCTGTAAAAATCGTTTTTCTTTATTGATAAGGCACATAAAGTAGGTTTATCTGCGATGCGATCTGCGCTTCTATTTTGGTAAACCCTACACAAGCCCATTAATGTGCCATAAAAATTCAATGCCACACACTCGAGAATGTTGGACTGTAGCTAAGCTGGGAGTTCGTTTAGGCCCAAAACTCTTTCAACACGTTTTTCACATTTAACAACTTAATTTTTTATTATGTGCTTCGAAAGAAGAAAGAAAACCCTGTCAACGGGTCGAGGGACAAACAATCAAAAGTTTTGTGGCTTCAATTGGATTTGAGTGGCCACAAAAACCGCCAGGCAGAGAAGGGCAAAGGGGAATAAACGAGTGGGAGCTAGAAAAGCAGAATTTGCATTCGGTCAAAGCTGAGGGAGAGATGGAAATGAAAAAAAAAAGAAAATTAACTGCAATCAAGTAAAACGTCATTCAACTGGGACTTGGACACGATGGAATCGGAAGAGAGACAGCTGCAACAGAGACCTGGACCCGGGCCTGGCAATTGCAGATAGGAGAGGCTGGTCAAAAGGGGGAGCTTATAGGTTTCCATTATGCGAATTTGCAAGGTCTGCCATAGAGCTGTAAACTTGCTAAATTGCCAACATTCAACGCATTTTTCTCTTTATTTTTTTTGCAAAGATTTTGTTGTGCTGCATGGGGCAAAAAGAAGCGCAACCAATCGACTTTCCTTCTCTCCCCTGCGCTTTGATGAACCTTTTGAAGAGTTTTAATTAAGCTAATAAAGTTGTCTCTACGTAATGTCCGCGGGGGCTTTTGCTCTCTCTCTCTCTCTTTCTGTCTCTATAGCAAAAATGTTGCATGTCCATTAATTGCTTTGTTAGACACACCAATAAAGAAACGAGGTCAAAAATGGGTTAAATTTTTTTTGAAGCGACATGATATTATGAAAACAAAGCATATCCGGGTGGTTCAACGAGTATTTAAACAGAGAATGCTTTTGATGAAAAGATTGAGCTTGGCCAAAAAAAGTCTTTAGCTTGGAGATCATATCTCGTTGATATGTTAATAAAATGTGTGTCAAAGTGACCATAGAAGACTTATAATAATTGTCAATAAAATATTTTAGCACATTGTTTATAAGCATTATTGTTTATGTTATGGTTTTTATCGTCACAATTAAGTTTACGTACATAAACTATAGATAAAAAGTCACAGTTTATTGAACATTGTGCATTAAGGTGAATGTTAAGCTAAACAACCCTATATATAATCACCTTATTTAGGAGGATATATTTGAAATGAGATTAATTAACCTATAGCCTAAAGAAGTTCTAAGTTTCTAAAATCGCCGCGATTGTTATTGGTGACCGAGTTTTATAATTTTTATTACTGCCGCCATCTAAAAATGTATATATTAAGTTAGACCGCTTTTATAAATATTATAATATAATACATTAATAATAATACATATGACACAATATTAATGTTGTCAAAATGGTAGGAATAAAGCGTACTAATATATAAATATATTTAATATTGATATATATAATAATAATATGTAATTATATATATACGTATATATAAATTATTTAAATTTTATTTATTTTTTCTTATATACATTTTCAAAACAACGATTTTTAATATTCATTAGTATACATGAATACATGCTATAAGTAAAAACTTTTTTTGATGAAAATTTAAGAAATGCCTGAATTTAATTCTATTTTCTGCTAATAAAACATTTTTAAAAATATATATTTAAGCACCTTAAGCAACTTATTCTATACGTCGGAAAAGTAATATAATAGAAAATTTTAGAAATTTTAATTTGAATTTAAAATTATTCCTAATTTAATTTAACTATATCTAAAACGTTGGTAGTAGAGTTTTTTTTAACCAATCTTTGGAACTTTTCTTTGTTTCCTGTATTAAGATATTTTATATTTTTTGTATTATATTGCTATACAGAATTTACAAGGAAAAAGGAATCGTATAAGCAATTTTCTTTAAAAATCATTATCATGATGACTCAGAGGCAAGTCTAGCAAATACAACTGCTGCTTTTGGCATTTAAATAATTTGCATACAGCTCACGTTTCCCACAAATATTACACCTCGGACGGAGGCGCCGTTTGCGAGTTAAGAGCGCAATTACAAAATCGTAAAAAAATAGCTATACGACAGACCTGCGAGGCCTGTGAGCATTATATTATATTTACGAGTCGTTCGTCGGGCGCGTGGGTAGCTTCGCCTGCGAAAAGTCAACTGTAAATTAACGCCAGCGGAAGCTGCCAAAACATATTAGCGCCTATTAACCGGACAATTTGCAAGGGGGAAGGCGTTGGGGGAAAAGAGGAAACGGGAAACAGGAGCTGAAACAAACAGAAGTTCAAGGTAAACTGAGATAGCTCAGGACATGGGAGTTGGGAAAAGATATATATGCATGCAACTGGATGGTTTGGCAGCTCATGTGGCGTGTAATTGCTTTTCCCAGCGGTTGCAGCGGTTGCAGTGGTTGCAGTTGGTTGCAGCGGTTGCCTGTGTGGCGCATGCGCCGATTGCTGGCCACCGATAACATTCCAGTCCACTGCTGCTGCTGTCGCTGCTGCTACTCGTTGCCCCATTGCCGGGCACTTTATTTTTTCTTTACTTTGCTGATTAAACGGCAGATTGTATCTGGTATCGGTTATATGCGGCGGCAATATTCGGGGCGTAATTAAAGGTATTAAGTGTGGCCAAAGTGTTTGATTCGAGCCAGGTGAAAATGTATGTATTTGAGGTGTGTGTGCACTGTCGTTGATGGTGTGAATGTATATGCTTTGTGGTGAAGGTGGAGAAATTGCAGCTGATTTAAAGAGAGTGTCAGAAAGTGAAGGAAAGTTTTATATTTAAGCACTTGCAACTTTTCGTAAAGCGATTTCCGACAATTAAAAATGACCTTAGGTGTTGCTCTAAAGCTACTCAGTAATCTTGGGAATTATTCTTCTTATTTGAACTCTAAATTAGTTGCACCAAAGAGAATTTAATCCCGACACCAGCCGAAGTTAAAATAATAAAAAGTGGTTTACAGAATTTCTTCTTCAAAATTTTAAATTTAAATATACTCTATAAGATTTACCATATGTTTTTCAATTAAAAATGAAATACTTTCAACGGTAAAAAAAACACGAACTATTTTATAAACAAAAGCTCTTTTGAGAAAAAATTCACAACGAATGTTGTTAACAATTTTTGCTAAGCGGGTAATAAAGTAATACATTTTACTCATGTATTTTAATTTACGATGTTTTAGAAAACGTTGCACAGCTGCAGCATCTTTTTTTTTTAACGCCCACTCTTGTTACCTTCTCTATATATTCTGTTGCGCCTGCAAGCAGCCAATCAATCATGCCCAAAAGCCGACACCTTTCCAGAACAGAAACAAAAGCAAATCTCGCGTAACTTCCGCCTTACTGGAAACCAGATCAAAGAGCAAAAAATCTTGGCACAAGCTGAAATCTGCGTTCCTTGTTCAGGTTCATTCGCATACATTTTTGCCCAGAAGCGTGTTAAACATGTCAAACAGTTGCCAACTGGGCCAATGAGCTTGCAGTTCCTTTGCTGTTGTTGCCCAAAAGAAGACATGATCAGCCAACAACAGTAACAAGATGAACAACAACAACAACAACAATGGGAATGGTTGGTCTCAGTTTAACCAGGCGCAGAGCGTGAACTTGATATTATGCTAAAAAGGCTGCCGAATATGCAAAGTGGCAGCAGACGAGTCGCCTCTCGATCTGCAGTTACCTCTGGGTTCGAGCCAATTTGGTGCAGTTGTTGTTGCTGCTGTTGCTGTGGTTGCCACCTCGATAAGCATCTGTGCTGCCAACAAATACAAAAATATTGAGTGTGCTCCCGTTTTGCGCTGTCTGGAAATGGAGTCGAGTTCTTTTTGTTATTTTTTTTTGGGTCTTGTGGTGCCGACACAACAAATTACATGCAAATTAGATGGATGATGTGTGTGAGAGAGAGAAAGAGAGGGAGAGAGAGTGAGAGAAGAATCTGTGAAATATAAACAGTGTTCGAAAGGTGTTTAAATTGATAGGGAGTCCGTGTCAGTTAAAGCATACTGCAAAAATAAATTGTAATATGTTCCTAACATTTTAATTTATTTATTTAAATCAATATTTTTATTGTTATTATAGTCCTTAATATTAGTATCATTATAGTTATAACCATTTTTAATTAGTCCCAATTGATTATTATTTTTAACGACAAATTCAGTTGTTAATTTATCTATGGAGAAAGCTCCTTTAAACTTTAATATAAAAAACTACATTACTATTATTAAACGTATATAGTAAATCGAAATTCACAATGTCAAGCTTATTTTTGCTGAACAACTATTTAAAGTTAGACAGAGCTAAGCAAACAAGAAGGCTTGTCTCAAAATCAAATATTACAGAATTTATAAATTATTTTTTTGATTTGTGTTATGAATGGTTGTCTTCAACTTAAAAACCATAACTAAATATACACACAGTATGATGGCAACTAACTTTATTCATTATTCCCGCATACAGTTTGATGAACACTGGTACGGGCTTTTTGGCTCTGCCAAAAAGTGTGCATTGTTTTCATCATTATTTTCTTTTTCAAACCGCACGCACATTCTGTGAAAAGTTTTATAACAATAACTCCAGGAACCTTCTAATAATTATGTAGATTTGTCCTACATACACTTAAATAATTGCTTTTGCTTACAAGTTCCGACATTTTGCATTGTTTGCAGAATTGACGTCAACAAAAGTCGACAAATATATTTGAAATTTATCACCTTTCAAAGGTTTTTGCGTAGAAAATGTAATCAAAGAATTTTTGCGCGACTGTCGTCAGCAAAATTCAAGAAGCTGTTTTGCACATTTTCGCCTGACGCAAAATAAATCAAATAAAACTTTGTAACGCACTCATAAGCAAATTTGTTCAGTAATATTTACCGTTGCCTAAAAGTATGCAACACAAAGTGGGTTTGACGTGGGAACACTGCACCACAAAAAGAAGTTTTGTGGATTAAGTTTTCAACGAAATAAATCCTAAAAATAATATTTCAAATAATATATGTATAAAATAATAAAATATAAAAATTTTGTAATAATTATGTAGGGCTCTCGAATATTGTATACAAACAATTCGGAAAACCAAGAAAAAATTTACAAAAATAAAAAATGTATTGAATCTTTAGGCTGTGTAATATGTAGCAATTATTTAGCAATATCACTAATTGTTCTTAAGTAATTTCAAATTCCAAATGGTCTAAACCATAACCATAAATCAATATCATATAACATCAGTTTGTTTTATATGGCAAACATATATTCAAGATATATGTTTTTGGACAACATTTCGTGGAGTCAATTTAACTATTGTGTTAAACAGTGCTATATTCGACTTAGCCTATGTTCGCAATTGTTGTATTTAGAAATATTCTAGGTCTTTGCTGTCGTCACGCCTCAGAAATGTATATACATATACTTTGGAGAAGCGAAGTTCGTTTGAGTCCTCGCCCAACTTCAGTGACAGGTTTCGTGCCAAAAACTTTGCCTAAATAAACAGTTGTTAGTTCATTCAAATGACTAACTAATATGATAAAAGATCAAACCTCATGGAAATATGTTAACTTGTGTCCAACTTAATGTATATATGTTAATATGTTAATATGATTAAAATAGAAAAGCTCTTAAGAATGTACCCCTAGCAAAAAAGCTAGGCATGGTTAATTGATACCCAATGCAGTATTCGGTATTAAATTTGCACAATTTTCACAATCATAGCAGCACTCGCAGACATTTAAGACGAGTATTCAATGCAGACCAAAGGCAATTGACCCAGCTCCCGTCCGGGCCTGGGAATGAGACAAGAGTTTGACACGAGTCGCGTGCGATTCTCTTCAAACATACATATATATGTATATATATATATATATCTCGTATATTTATATAGACGTACTCGTAGTGTTGTTGTTTTTGTTGTCGTTATCTTTCATAGTGCAGGCTGCCACTCTCAAAGCGCACAAATTAATAACAATTACCGGAATGCTTTGAATATACCAGTAAATTGCGGAACGGATTCGCCTAGCCACAAGATGCATCCAACTGTTGCAAACTGTATGGGTGTGTGTGTGTGTGTGTGCGTGGGTGTAGATGCGATATGGACACACAAATAAAATTGTGAAATGGCAAATAATTCTACAATACAAAAGAAAGTCGAGTGAATATTAGTCAAACAAGAAATTCCACATTTAAGTGTGTGTGCAAGTGTGACCAGGAAGAAATGAGAAATATCTGTCGCAACTCAACTATGTTTATCACCAGGAGCGGACTGATTGTTGGGCGCTTCGGTTTAGAGTTATAAAATGAAAATATTAAAAACAACAGTAAAACTAAAAATTTAGGCTTATTTAAAAACACATTATTATATTATTTTATTTTATTTTTATTATATTTTTTTATTGATTTTTATTGGTATTATAAAAATTACACATA
>SCDT01000172.1:139888-155533 GCA_004143765.1 Drosophila melanica
AATTATAAATAGAAAAAAATATTAAACATGAAAATAGGCTTAGTTAAGACAAATTTATCGAAGTTATCGAACTGTGCATGTCATTTTCCCTAATCTGCAGTTATATAGCAGCTAGATACCAAAATTTTAAATTTAAAAAAAAATCTTATTCGTTCCACCCCGAAGGTATTTATTATTGTTTTATTTATACTTTTTTTAATATATACTGTAAATCTATAAATAACTAATATATAAATCCATAATCGAAATCCCCTCTAAACTTTTCTATGTTATCATGCAAGAAATAAGAGATAAAAAGTAACTATATTTTATTTGCTTAAAAACAAACTTTTAATGTTAGGTATAATATTTACAGCATACAATTAAGAACTTGAATATACCTTGCTTTAAAAACTGGTTTCACATAATAAATCCGAAAAGCAGCTCAAATACACATTTTCTGTGCAACTTAAGAGAAGCCCGCACTTTAGCTAAAACTTTTATAAGAAAGAAAAGAAAAACTTTTTCCAACCGCTGCTATGCTAACTGACTTTAGTGGCCACATTGACGTCATTGTGTTGAGTTTGCTACCACGACAAAAAAAAAAGAAGATACATCTTGTAAGAGAAGAAGATAAAAAGCTTCTGCAGTCAGTTGATAGTTGCCTGCGGACTGTTGACGTCATTAAAAAGAGCGAGATGAACTCACTGGAGGTGGGTGAGAGTGAGATGACTGACAGAGAACAGTTATCTATGCAAGTGGCATGTTTAAGTCAGACACCAACATGTACCGCAACATGAAAGCGATGCTTGTAACATTGCATAACTGTTGAGTGTGTGAGTTGCAGCGTTGCCAGATCAGTGCGCAGGCTCGTTGAGCGAGAGCGGAACAGAGAGATAGAGAGAGAGCGCACACAGTGGGAGATTTGGAGAGATTTTGTAGAGTTTTGATTGTTGAGTGTCCTTCGCTTTGCGGGCTGGGGGCGGGAAGCTGCAGCATCGTCGAGCACCTCAACAGTGACGTCTCCTTGAACTCAACATTTGTCGAGGCCAAATATCGATGTGTGTGAGTGTGTGCGTGTGTGTCCGTGTGTGTCTGTGTGTACATCATATATACACGTTGAAATCACATGAATTTTAGGTGTTGCAGACAGCCGCTTTTTGGCCATGTTATGCGAGTTCTCTTTTAGCCATTTCGACATGTGTTGGTAATAAAATTTAGTTATATAGCTGTTGGACTTGTTCGACGCCAAAGTAGGCAACAGTTTTTGGCATAAATTGAATGCCATCCCTTTGCACACTCTTCTCTTGTTCCTCTTTCTGGTTAAAAATTTATAACATTAAAAAGGTCATGCTAAAATGCGGCCAACACGTGGCAATATCTTTTTTGTTAGCTTAGCCTGCCTGCTTTATTTGATTATCGGTAGGATTCTAATTTCCGGTTCAATGTTAGTCTTGTTTCCCGCGAACGGTTTAAATATGAATAAAAGGTCATTGACTTGATTGCTTTGGGGCGTTAGACCTATGCAAAAAAAGGGCAAATATGTGAAATTTTAGAACCGTTTTCATAACTTGTAAAAAAAAGTAACTGAAGTGAATGGGAATTAGGGAAAATAATTTCTGTTCTAAATATAAAATAAAAATAAGAAAATAAACATATGGTCTCAATAAATAAGTCATGTCAAAAAAAGTTAAAAAAAATTATTTCAGATTTAGCAGCTTAAAACGTTTTATAATGATGCAGTATAAAATTTTTGTTTTAAAATCATTTTATTATCAGATTCTGGTATGGCAAAATGTTAAGTAAAAATTACATATTTTGAATCATATTTTGTTTCGTAGTAGAACTTTAATTTTAATGCATAGTCACATAACATTGTTCCTTGACTTACAGATTTACGTTTACTAAACCTCAGCTCTTTGTACTGATTTTAGCTAGCGCATTTGTACTCTCACTCTCTAATAAAACACTTCATAATACTTATAAAGCTATGACAAACCCCTAAAATAAAGGACACAAATAATAAAAAGTTTCTGTGCGCTTCACTCAAGGCTACATTTTCATGTCCATGACCAATAAAAAGCACATTGTACGGTCCAGCAGCAGCAGCAGCAGCAGCAGCCACAATAACAACAACAAGGACAACCCCCAGTTGGCAGCCAAAAACAATTTTGGCCCCAGCAGACCAACAGAATCCGCATCAGACTCAGATACAAATCGATAAAGTAAAAAGACCAAGCTGCATCAGGAGTAACACGTACAGCAAGTAAGAAAGAGAGAGAGAGAGAGAAACATAGAATGAGAGTAAGTAAAGGCGATAGAAAAAGAGAAAGAAAGCGTCCGAGGGAGGTGGGAAAATAATGAAAGCAGCCAAAAACAAATATCAACTCACTCAAAGAAAACCAAAATAATTATTCCAAATGCATATTCATATTTGTAAATTTTTTAAAAACTTTTTTCTTCTTTTGTCAAATAGTCTCCTTTATAAAGCAATATATAAAAGCTCAAAAAAAGTTTTTACTTATTTTTTATATGGGAAGAAAAATATTTGCTTTCAAAAATATGTTTGTTTTTACTTTTCATATTTTACTGTATTTAAATTATTATATAACTTATAATTTTCATAGAAAACTTTATTATATATTTTGCAATAAATAACGATATTAATATTGCCAAGTATTTGTCATGATTGTAAGGATCATAGATCAAAGATATATATAAAATAAAAACATATTTTATAAATAATTTTCTTTTTTTTATTAGTTGTTTGTTTTTTAAGCATAGTTCACATTTAACATTTTTTTTATCACAGACCGTTCTTTAATCCAAAGGAAACAATTTTTTTCTCAGTGTAGCATATTCTATGTCTGGACTGATGTTGTTGGCAAAAGACATCAGTCGAAAGTGTTGCCAAGTTTACGCTTAATTAGGCTAAAGTGCTGAGAAATATGGAGATTGCTAGAAGAGCTAAAAAAAAAATGGGAATAGGGGTACAAAAAGACATGTTTCGCTAGCTGGCCAGAAAGCTGTCGGCTTGCGACCATATCCTGTCACGAATTTCATCGCCGAATGACTCATCCGTGTCTGGGCCGGGCTCCCATGTTGTCATAGGCTGGGCCCGGACTCAGCTTTGGGGTCGTATTGTGTCTGGCCCGTAAATAGGAAATGCGCACAGGCGAAAGTGATACATACTCAAAGCTTTGAGGAGATGGAGGTTGGGGGGGTTGGTGGATGCTACAATGTATTATGTACTTTGTTGGAATACTTGCCTGAGAGCATTGGGCGTCTGAGTCTGTGTGGGATGAACTCCGTGTTGATAGACAAGCTGTTGATTGTTGTGCGGCATTTTGCGGCAACGTAAACTTTAGCAATTGCCGGGATATATGCCATGACAGTGAGCTGTTGTGCGATTTATAAAATGAGCTGCGAATTTGATCCTTACAACAGTAGGAGTAGCAAAGGGAGGGGACGTGTTTGCCTCTGAAGGAAAGAAACTTGTGTGTGCCAGCAAATCTGCTGATAAATTATTAAATAAGCTGAATTGCATTATGAATATTTGGCAAGAGTGCCTAAAATTCATGCGGAATTCATAAATAAATCTGTGCAAAAGGTGGAACTGAAGTACAATTTAGGAAGCCAGAGATCTAATATTATTGCCAACGGAACTAACTAAATTCTAAACAAGCATGATGATTTATTCAACTTCGTAGTTTAAAAAGATACTTAAAAGATTTACAAATTCTTAAGAATTCTTTAATTTTAAACAGATTTAATTGAGTTAAGCCAGAGCTTCCCCAGAATATATACAACAGGTAGTAAAAGGGCATAAACAAATACAAATACAAACTGTTCCGTCGGATGCAAAGAAATGCAATATTTTCTATATTATATAAATATCATAAAAACAATGTTAAAAAGTTTGAGTATGTTCCCAGAACATACACAAAATTAAAATTTCATCATGCTTTGAACAATAGCCGCTGACAAAAAATATTATTTCTATTAAAATAATACAAAAGTAATATTATAAAATGGGCACAAAACCTCTTTAAAAATAAAATTGTTAATAATTTCTAAAATGCGTTTTTTGAACTGTTTTTAAATATTTCTTTAATTTTGGGCAAATCAAATTAAATGTATCCTTTTTTATATCTTTCTTTCTACTTTCTTCATATTTCTGATTTATTCTCTTTTATATTTTTCCATTTTTTCTTTCCATTTTTTTTCGTTATATAAAGATAGAGAGGGAAGTTTCAATTTTACACGATTTTTACTACAATTCCGCCTCATATTTCCAATTAAATTCCAATTAAATAACTTCCAAAATTCAACAGCTTATCGCCACATAAATTCCCAATTTCCACATAATTACTCATAATTCGCTACACTCAGCAAAATTAAAAACGAAAAAAAGCTATTGGCATCATGCCTATAATTAACTGTTGCTAACCCACAGATACGTTTACCTTGTATCATTGCGTATCATTACAAATTCGCATAGTTTGCTAGCGCTGAAAGTGGACTCAATCAATTTATTTCAATCTAAACACAAATCCGCACAGCACGTCACCCATACGACCCGTGGTCCGCTCGGCCCGCACCGCCTGCGCTTCCGCCAGCAAATCAAAGCCAAAGTTTATTCACATTTGCGTTGATTTATAATTACATTTTGCATGCTCCCAACGCTTCGGCTTATGCTACTACATGTTAAATACAAAAAAAAAATAAATAAATAAAATTTGTATTTGTATCTGTAACGCCAAAAAGTATCTGTTCGCAGTTTATCTCATAAATGCAAATCGCCGTTGGCCAGCAAATATCGCGTGTGGCTGATTGTTTGCCTGGCGCTTCGCTGCCCATTTGATTGAGTAGCCATCGCGCAGACGGCACTTCCTCCCCCCCCTGCCCCCTGGCCCCTCTCTATCAGCCTCTCTACAGACCCCTCGTGTGACGCCCACTCGGCTCTGCTGGCACACGAATTTGGAAAGCGACGCCAGATTTGCGTCAGGCGTGACGGTCAATGATCAGTTTTGGGCGACAACAACAACTACAACAACATCAGCTATGCGGCGCACAGCTGGCAACAGTTTATTTTGTTGTTGTTGTTGCTGGTGCTGTTTTTGTTGGGGCTGTTTTGTTTGCTGTTGACGCACTCTAATAACTTTTTTAAACGACGCCTGGCAATTTCGGCTATTAAATATATTTTGGCTTTTGGACAAACACAATCACAGCTAGTTGAGCTGATTTGCTGTTTAGGGTATATTTACTTAAATGTGAAAGAGGAAGCACACACAATTATCTGTTAATTTTTATTTTTTGAATAGTTTAAAACAGATATATACAAAATGTGCAAAATTTTATATGCATAAAAAACCCTTTAAATAAATAAAAGAGCCGCCTGAAATCAGAAGAGTGCTCATAATTAAAAAAATATATCTACTGTGTGGAATTAATCTAATTGCATCTAGATAATTTAAACTTGTAATTAAAACAAAATTATGTTCGAAATTTAGATATTTTTGTTTTTAATTAAAGCCGATTGCTCACATATATTTTAGAAATCTTTTATTTTGTGTATCATAAGCAATGAATTTCTTAATTTATATCTTTATATCTTCAAGCTTACTTTAATATCTTTCATTGTCCCCTTACATTAAACATCGACATTAAACTTTTTCTCGGCATCCATTGTGTATCCATCCATTGGCTACTTTTGGAAATATTAATTTTATGCTTAAATAAGCTATACAAGTGATGCAGTGGTTAATCACCCAATACATTATTCTATTATCATGTCGCATATTGTAAATTGAATTATTTTAATACCTTTTTAAATTAACCTTACACATTTTCCTGTGTCACTTCAATTGACTTGTTCGTCTTTCATTTAACAAAAACCTATTTTTAAAACCGTTTGCGTTGTCAATTACCATTTTTAATTAGATTAAATTACCTTTCATACAGTTGCCCGTGTCAGTTGAATTAAATTATATTAATTGAATCAATCGTAAAAGCATTTTCCGCACACTACATTTTCTCAAAAGTTTTGCTGTTCTGTTTGCAAATATTTGCAATGTAGTTTTAGTAGTTACTAATATGCATTTTAATCCTATAGGGTATTTTTGTATGCGGTGCGTCAAAACATATTTTTCTACGTTTTTGTTTTATTTTATTTTATTTTTTATTTTTTATACTGTGCAGCCTCTTTATTAATTTAATTTAGCAGTGAAATTGAACACGCAAAGCGAGTACATATATTTACAGTAGCTGGTTTTTTTGTATAGTTTTTTTTTCTTTTAGTTTTTTTTTTTTTGTTACATGCGATCTAACTGTTAGATACTTTTACTGGCAAATCCTTTCTCGGGCTCGTACAACTTCCGTTTGGTTCGCAACAATTTCCGTCTGTGGCACGTTCAACGACTCGGGACTTGGACATTTGCGTGACTTGTTCGGTTGGACTTGAGAGATCTGATGTGCAATATATAATATGTAATATATGTATTTCACTTAGCAATCGGTCGATTCATTTGCTTGAAGTTGAAGTGTTGTGTGTTATTGAGAGCCGCGCCTGTCTGGACGTCAACTTGCGGCCACTTGTTGATTAATAGGCGAGAACGATATTCCCCGCCCACACCAGGTGGCTGACCTTGTCCACTCGTAAACCATTTCCTTGTGCTTTGTTGGGGCCCCCAAAAAAGAAAACAAGCAATTAAATAACTCGATTTGTTTACCTATGCAAAATTCTCATTCGGGCTTTCAGCTGATTTTCACATGAAAATTTTGCGTCAGCTACTTCCGTGAAATTGTCGCTGAACGAAAGAAAAACAAAGACTCAACCGAAAATGAAAAATGAAAAATATTCATTCTGCCACAACAAATTCAGCTGAAAGTCAGCCTCTGATATTTTGTCAGGTGTAAATTACGAGATTTCTTTGTGTCAACTCAAAAACAAAAAAATAAGTAAATGACTCAAAATATTGTTAAGAACGTGTTTGTTAACAGGAAAATGTATTCTCTGAAAAGTGTCAGCGTCGTTGGTGACTCGTTGCCGCAATTTGGTTTTTAATTTAAGTGGAAATTAACACTGATGAGCTTTAATTTATGGCCTTTAATTATAATTTCTTGAGTAACAGTTGGCAGAAAGCAATTCATAAAATGTGACTGTAAATTTGCTTAAATGTCTTATTTTATAAATTGTAAATATTTTTTAAATCAGTTTTACACTCATTTGATTGATTATCTTTTTTTCGAAATTTCTTCTGAATCATCTTGAGTCAGTTTTTTTCTCTACATGGAAAAGCTAAAATAAATAAAGATAGTTTTTTATATAGATTGAACTTCATTTATTAAAATATAACTTGTCCATAAATAAATTAAATTGATATAATATATTTTGAATATGTTTTGAAGTCTATATTTTATATCAAATGTAATTTCTAAACTTTTTTTTGAATATGAACATTTTTATTATTAATTGCGCATTTAATTTATGCCATAATCGGTTTGTTGAAATTTCTTGATTTTATTACGCCTGACTTCCGTTGAAATAATTATAGTTAACTACCATAAAATATACTTGATTTAGATAAAATTAATTTTATAAATAATTTTATTATTAATATAGCTTTAATTTGTATGAATTTGGCTTTTGTTATATTTTTATTTATATTCATTTCATTTCTTGTCTTCATCTTCGCTAAATGAATTGATCAATCAAGTGTTGTATAATTTAGGTATTTTCATTTAGGACTTAATTCTCAATCATTTATAATGTCCACATTCCCTTAACGATCCATTTCACTTGCCACTCGACAATCAACCAAAATTGTCTCTGTGAAAGCGTTTCGCGATTTTGCCTCAGTTTTCGCCGCTGTTCGTATGCTCGAAATTCGCATATGATTGAGTGCCTGACATTTGCACTGGCAACACGACACAAAATGTTGCAACAACTCATTAATTTCATATGAGGCAGGGCGATAACGGGGCCTTTACCCCCCCTCGTTTTCCAGCGCACCTCGTTGGCCAATCCAACAAATGCCTGTGCATTAAAATTAATGTGCTTCATTAACAGCTGCGAGAGAAATGTCTGTCGTATGTGGCGAGGGGGTGGGCTGTGGGTGGTTGGGGGTATGGCAAGTGCCGACTGTGTCCAGTCTTCTATAGAAATTCATCTAGCACATTAAAGTTCAAGGTTGTTACACAGCGTTTGAATAAGTTGCAAATGCAGATGCAAGCTACAAGTATAACTATGAGATACAAAAGTATCTTTTGCTTCCATTATCTGTGGTCGGCATAGAAAACGCTCGCTTTGCATTGCATGCGATTTGTCAATTGATATACAAAAAACGGAAAATGCGCATATATTCAAGGTTTGGTGTTCCAGATGCGCTTTTGCGCAACTTTTTTGTTTACCCAGTACACTCTTAAGGAGCTTACAAGGGGTATGATTATGATAGACGACATCATTGGATACAAATATTTTCAATCGTCAGCAATGACATTACAGAAATAATTAGGTGTTAATTCACTCGAATCAATAAGCAAATATATATATATATATATATATATATATTCCAGATTTAAACCAAATCAAATTTGTCATTTAATTGTATTTACAGGGCAATCTGCTAGTCGATCAATTTTCCGCTATAATATTTTTGTTTATTTTCCTTGGACTCATACAATGTGCATTTTATTTATTTACATTACCCCGCCTGTGCAATGCTTAGAATGCTTCCTCTTGCCACCACTCCTACTTCCCCCTCACAAAACACTCCAACAACATCTCCTTTGTAAAACTGTGCCGCATTTATTTATCACTTTCGGGCTGCGCAATTGCATTGCTTTAGCTCAGTTGAGCTCAGCTCAGCTCAGCGGCGAATGCAATCTGAATCTTTCGCAACGGTTCCCGTTGCTCGATGCGATTAATATTTATACGAGATAACAAAAGACCCGCTTTGTACAATCGTTAGAACTGGTTGCGTTTGGTACACTTTGACACTCTGTCTGTCCTGTCAGCTTTTATTACTATTCATATTTATCTTGGCTAGATTTCGAACTATAAATGCATAAAGACACAACAAAGCGGATCATATATATATATATATACTTTAAATAAATAATTAAAAAATATGTCACGTTACGCATTATACAAGAAAAATGAAAATCATACAGCATCGTTTATAATATATACATTTGGTAAAAAAAAATAAATAATATATATAATAATTTGCATTGAATAATGAATAATCAGATAAGGAAATCTACTACTTACATATATGTATGTATTGCCACATAACGTGCTCGTATCTCTCAAGCCAGAATTTCAACATCTTCTAGATTAACTTTTAAATAAAACTGTACTAAAGCAATCAAAATAATTATCTTGATCTGCTGCATATTAAATAATAATACGTGCGCGAGTTACTGAATCATTAATTTTATAAATATAAAAAAACGTTAACTTTAACTTGCTAAATGCTCAAAAAGTAAAGTGGGAGCTTCAGTTCGAATTAACATCGAATAATTAACTGAAAATTGGTTTATTTCACTAGCAAAGCAAAGCAAAGCTAGATTAAATTAATATCTATATACGTTAAATTAAAATAAGACTCAAAATAAATAAATAAATAGTGAAAGTTTATTTACATTTAACTTAAATATTTCTATAATCGCTTAAGCTTCCCATTTTCCAATTTTCATAAATCAAACAAATTGTATTTTTTGACCTTCCAATCGGACCCTGATCTTGTTTAATGGCACACATATTGCAATTTTTGAAAAATCCTCGCTGAATTCATTGATACACTTGACCTACTCTCGGGCACAATTTCCATTAATTAGACCTTCCGAATAGATCTCAAGTGCACAGAAGAGTACATCGCGCATAAATACGTATTGTTTACAGTCCAGAAAGCACGAACCACACGAACCTCGAAAGACCCAGACCCAGAGGGCTTACACAATCGAGCGACCAGTCAACCGATCCACTCCGACCCGACCCGACGACTGTATAAGCCCGACCCAGATACCATAAAGGCCGAAAAGTGTTTATAAAAAGCGCGCAATTCAAATGGAAATTGCTAAATTTTCATGTAATTGTCATGTAATGTTAAAGGGTTGCCCTCAAGTGAAATTTTAAATACCCTTTCTACCAAAAAATGGGTAAACTGAAGTTGTACCAATTTCTTGAAACAGAAACAGAACCATTTAAGTAAGCTTGGTTAAGAGATAATACGAGCTATGCCTAGCGAAAATTAAGTTTAAGCGAGCAGAAATAATTATAATTATTTTTGAATTCTAAATATTATATAATAATTTAAAAAAAATGTGTAGCAATCAAACAGTAAACTCTAATTTATTTTACAAATTAAACTAAGCTCCATTGTACTTTATTGTAAACCCAATTTACCCTATTTATAAAGGGTATTTGCTAGTCGAACACTAAGATAAGCTGAGCTTTGCCTTTTCCGAGGGTTTCCAAATTTTTCCCAAAGTGCCCCGCAAAGGTCGCTTTCTGCACACACTAATGGATTAATTATATATGGACACCTTAGTGGAGTTGGCGACCCCAAACTGCGAACAGGCCGTTGGCCCACATTTGGACAGGTGTGAAAAATGCTCCCAAACCCAAACACTTTGGCTGGTTAATGGAAATGCAAGAAGTAAAAGCTATTAGGCAATATAATCTTGAATATTTGCATCATCAGATGCTTTTGGGTAAACACGAAAATGAAAATGCCAGAACATAAACATTCTCACTTTTCCACCAGTGGAGGCCACTTCCTAATTTACACGGCGGAAAAGTGGAAAAAAAAAACAATAAAATGCACGCGTTGCAAGCGGAAAAGCGCATACAAAATAAACATGAGATGACGGGTCGAGGGGGGGTCGAGGCGCGGGAGTGAAAAGAAAAATAATTTGTAGGCACGCACTGGCACTCGGGCATGCCAGATGTTCCAGAACTTTTGCAACAGCACAAAATAGAAAATACAAAATCCGAATTTGCTTGGCGTGCACAGAAGAACTTAAAATTAATGAGGCTACGCGAAGGCGCTCAATGAATCTAAACACGACTGGTCAATAAATTCTGTTGCCTCTGGAATGAGATACTAATTTGGGGAGTTGCTTTTCTTATTTTAAAGAAAATGTTTTTGAACAATCGAGCAGAAAGTTAAGCAAACACATTGTGAATGATGTCGAAGAATGCAAAGAGATTATATACGTTACGTATATAAGAAGGCGTATCAGGGTGAAAAAAGTCCTATAAGACATTTGAATATTATTTACTTTAAACTAACTTAACTAACCAAACTGATGTTCCGATTAATGATAGCTAGATAAAAAATTAAAAAAAACATTTTTTTAAAAGCTTTAAAATCGATTAAATTTTGACAGAGTTATAGAACAACAACTTTTTGAATACAGTTATAGAACAACAACATTTTTGTCAATTTTGGCATCATTTTTGACCAACAATTAGACCCCTTCGGGTTTAATGTTGTTTTTTATATAATTGCTTAAAAATATAAATTCGAGATTCTACATTTAGCAAAAAAAAAAAAACAAAATTTCGAAAATGAGGCAGGGAAAGGTAGATGATATTTTTACACAAAAAATCGAAGAAATGTTGTTTTCAAAAATGCATATATTTTAAATGCACAGTCAATATAGAAGCCAGATCATGACTAAAATTCCACAAAACCTGGAAATGGGCTCAGTTTTAAAAAAGTTTAGATTTTGAAATATTGACCAAATCGTTTTTAGTGCAAAACTAATTCCAACAATCAGAATCGGATAAAAAATTTTATTTGCATTTATGCAAAATGCCGAAAAAATAGGATCTGTTTTGACAAAGATATCGGATTGAACTATGAGAGCGAATTAAATGTAAACATATTTTTTAATTTAAATGTTCAATGAAATTCTTAACACTTCCTTTGATGTCGGTTACCACAAGAACATATTCAAAGTTCAAGTGTTCATCTTTAAATAGGGGAAATATTGCACAAACATAATCTGCTTTTTTCACTTTGTAAACGAATATAAAAATTAAAATTAAAGCCGCTTTCTTAGCCACAATTTTATGTCCTCAACAATGGAACCCCAATAAGCTAAATCTATTAATGTATTATAAAATAATCAAGAGTCTTTGTTGCTCGAACCCCAAAAATATCGGAACATAACTCTTTATAATAGCTTCCTTGGGCGACACCCCAGGAAACAATTACGAACTCTGCGGCTGGAGAGATAATAATTCAACATGATTAAGACTTCTCACTTGCAGCGTACAGTGAGGATCCAGTGAAAGGAACAGATGACTTGCTGCGGCACCATAAATATATGCATAGGTTAAGCCACAGGCCGCGCGTAAATCTTCATCTAGATGCAGTTATCCACCCCCGCTACGCCCCCGCGGCCCCCATAGTTACACGAGAATAGTTGGAGCGACTTTGGCCACAGTGTGAACAATTAATCACAAATGAAAATAAGTGCAGACACATGTCCGAGCCAGACTCGGGGTCTGATGTCTGGTCCAGGTTCAGTTCGAGACCCCCTGCTTGCAGTTGAACACACACACACACACACACACACACAAACACACACACACAAACACAACAAGATTCTGTGCACTTGAAAAGTTGTCAAGACTTTTGCGCACTTAATCGGCTCAAAGAGAGAGAGATAGAGACTGGGTTGTCTCGGATCGGTACGTTTATTATCAAGTAACGGTTAATGCACGCATAAATTAATTATTTCACAACACAGAAGTCACAAACAGACAAACAGGCCCACAGACAGGCACTTAATGACGCGCGGCCCGCGGTCTCAAATCAAATGTCAATTAAAAGTGAAGAGAAAGAGTAATGGAAAAAGAGAAAGAAATATGTGTATTGTAAACAAAAGATCAAATTGCTGACGACGATAAGGCGTGGCACCAAACCACTCTCAAGTAGTCAAATATGCTTGGGTATTTTACCCAAATGCTGCACCATCAGCTCCGACAGCTGCACATCAAATGGAACCGAAGAAAACATCAAAACTGCAGGCGGGGTCAATCAGTGTGTCTCAGTTCTAGGTTCAAAGTCCAATGCAAGCCTTTAAACTGTTCAAATAAATCAAATGGGAAAATGTTAACTAATAGGACCAAAAAGTTGTTTTTTTTTTGTTTTCTTTTTTAATGCTGTGGGAAATGTCTGGATCATAAAATTAAGTCAAACAATTATCTGACAGGTGTAGAAGTTTGAATACCCTTTCAAAAATTTAGTAGAAACGCAACAATTAATATATATATATAATTGATATATATAATTGAATGCATTTGCCCGTGAATTACTCTTAACTAATATAAAAAACATATACAAAAAAATATTTTGACAATAAATCTTTGATTAAGCTTTATGTTATATTCTCTCGATAATGAGTTTATCTTAATTACGAATTTATTTTTGATCTGATCGTTTCTATCATTTAGATTTTGTAAATAACTTGTCTATATATCTTATATGTTATAATGGTCTGATCCACCTAACGACAACATATCAGTTGTTAGCAACCCAGAAATCAACCTATTCTAAACCAATTGTAAGTATAAACATGATGACAAAAAGACTAAAAGAAATTATCCTAAAATCCTATAAATATGACTCTATTCGAAACATATTCAATGTATTTAAAAATGATTCATGCAAGGCTTTACACATTGCATCACAAAATCAGAACAGCCTCTGGCAGGGCATTAAATGGGAGCCACAAAATCTGGTCAGAGTTCATCATAAGGCCACACTTGATTAGCAAGTCGAATCGAAAAGATTATAAAAGAAGCCTCTGCGAGTTCTTTGCTCGGTTGCTCGGTTATTTTATCTCAAGTGGCCTCAAGTGGAAATATCATCAAATGTAATTCGATATAGGAAGAGAAGTCGGGAAAAAAAGATGAGAAAAAGTAGCGACTTTTCTGCCGCACACAGAGGCCACCAAGTGGGCGTGTGCGGTGTGTGCGGTGGTGAACGGGGTGTTAATGTGCAGAAGCTGCACTCGAATGTGTGCCCCCGATCCTGGCCCTGCCCCCTGCCACCCCTGAGCACTCCCAACAAAATGTGGCATCGTCTAGGCGTTGATATGATTTTTTACGACTGGTTGCAATTGCAAATTGAGCGAAAATAAGGAAACTTTTTTTTTTTTTGTATAAAAGTCTTCAGAATCTTAGTGCATAAAGTTGTTCTTCTGTGCTTCTCCTTCTTCAGACAGTGGAATATATACATATATATAGTTTCTGCAGTAAATCAACTTCTAACTAATTGCATTCTGAGTAAGAAAGTAATTCTAAAAGAGTTTTCTAAAATTAATATTATTTATTGTGATCTATAAACTATTTTTATGCAAATCTTATTCTCACTCATTTCTATTCAAATTCTATTCATTTATAATTATTTTGGTTTCTTTAATATTGAATCCAACTCAATCTGAAAACGCTTTAGCTGCCCCTGCACTCAAGTCCCATTAAATTATTCAAGTCGCGTAGGTGGCGAATCCAGAATCAGAAGCCAAATGACTATTCATAAATCTTGAGGCCGTATTAAACGGTCGTGAGTCTGGCAGAGACAAGCGGAGAAATATCATAATTTCTTTCCAAGAAATCAGCATAGGTCAAGCAAGACAAGAACCCGCAGACAGAGACGAGAATCCGATGTCAGCGCCAATGATTGCACAGTGCAGTGAGAGGACGGGGAGCGGGGGAGGAAGAGACCAGAAATTGGCGGCGATTGAATGAAGACCCCGCCGACGACCCCAGACAGACATCAGACTAAATATACTCCATAAGTAATCAAAAAGGCAAAAAAAGAACAGAAACGCAAACACAAAAAAACTTGCGTAGGACCAGAACAAGAAGAAGAAGAAAAAGTTGTAGACTCCAGCTGCAGTAGAAGAAAACGACTGCAGACGCTAGACTCTACACTCAGAGAAAAAAAACAGCAGCTTGGAATTCACAATTGAATTCAAAAGAACAAAACATAAGTAATTTCCGAAACGTCTCAAATCAATTAGAATATATTTTAAATAGTCAGTCAAGCTTCAAATCATTTAATAAACTTTTCATGACAAAAATATCTTCCTGAATGATAATATTCCTAAATTCATATATGTTCCATAATTTTAAAAATGTTATTCCCAGTATTTCACAATCAAATCTTTTACTTTATATTCAAAGGCCTAGTCTTGCTTCAATTATATAAAAATACTTTATTCAAGAAATTTTATACTCGAATCAAGAATGGAATTTTTTAAATCCAACCAAGCTGTCATCTTTCTTTTATAATTTGCTTAATTCGTTAATTCTTTGTCATTGAATTTTGTAGTTTATTTTATAAGCAATTATTTACTAATTATTATTTTTTAAAATTATTTTTGAAGAAGTATTCTTAAAAAGTTCTTAATAATGTTTTTTTAATATAATACTACTGGAGTTAGAAGCACTTTTTTCTTTGAGTGTACTCTAAACTTCAGACAATGCAGCAATGTTCTTTCCTGGTTCTCTCGCCTGCTTCTGTCTTTTGTTTTAGCTGCAGTGTTTTGATTACTTTATGTTTTTTGTTTTACTTTTTATACCCTGAACCCATTGAAAATGGGTAAAAAAGGGTATAATGGTTTTGTGCAAATGTATGTAAC
>SCDT01000173.1:0-24505 GCA_004143765.1 Drosophila melanica
TCCATGGAACACTCTCGGAATATAAATTTCACAGGCCTCCAAAAAATGTGTAGAAATTTCCACTCGACCGCAATATACCTAACAAATAGTCATGCAAAATAGAAGTCAATAATAATGTTATTATTATTATTAATATTCTTATTATAATTATTAGTGCTGCATTATTGTAAACTTATTTAAGCTCTGATAGGAATACATAGGTCTTATTCCACCTCCAACTATACTATATAGCTTTAAACCAGCTTTTTCTTCTTTTAACCCAAAAAATGTTGCATTTGAAAAGAAAACCATTCTAAGGATTTCTGTTAAATGGAATTCTGCACTTCTTCTTTTTAAGCTATTTGCATTTGCTCCATTCTCTTCGTTTTCATATTTCTCCCTCTGGTTATTAACTTCTTGCAACTAAAGCTTCACTTGTTTGTTTTTATTTAAGCGTTAAGTGCTTTTTGAAGTAATTTCTTAAGTGCCAAATACCGAATCTGACTCGATTTGCGAACGCGATTAGCTAAGCTATCTCATGAAATGTATAGTTTACAGTTGCAAACTAAACGGTATTATAAGTTGCAGGCCAGCAGCTGTTGCAGTTGCAAGGCCGCGACATAAAAGCTTGCCGCAACAACAAAAAAACACACACATTGTTATCGCAAGTGGGGCAGCAAAAGTAAAAGTTTGCCAAAGCTGGCCTCTATATACAATGAAAAATAACAAAAAAAATGTACAAAAACTTGGTGAACTTTTAACATGCAACTGATATTTAGGTGCATATATTCTTGTTGCACAACAACTTGGCCAAAACTTTTTCAATTTACTTGCGCGCATTTAAACAGCAATTACGAAGGGAAGGGAAATGCATAATGCAAATTTAATGTAAACCAAATGAGGCAACCAAAAAACACAATTGGGTTAGCTATATATATGTATACATATATATATCTGTATATATATTTTATTATGTGCACATATATATGATATTCCTGCTGGTCATTTGATTGCATTGCGTCCCAATCTAAATGTAAATGGGCAATTGGAAACGAAAGTAAACGAAAAAACAATAAAAAAAGAGGCAAAAAAAAAGAAAGAAATGTTAACTGGGCCAACAACTGAAGCAAACCGAACTAAACCAAACTCATCTGCCAGGCAACGCCTGAAGGAACGAAGCCGCAGCAGAGGCAAGCAAATAAAAGCTCAGCTATAGTTGCCACAAATGCGTTGCAGCTGCAGCAACTGCAGCTGAGCCGGAGCAAAATGCATGTAAATAAATTAGAATTTGATGGCCAACTGGCAACTGGCAAATGGAAAATGGAAAACTGGCTTAGAGCCTCGGCTATAATTGAACTGCCCAAAATGCAGTAAATGCCAAACTCAAAAAAGGGAACCAAACGCACAGCAGAATTGCGGTCAGTTGCTGCTGATGCTGCATCTTTATCTAACAGCAAAGGGTGCCGCAGGGGTTAAATGGGGGCAAAAACTGACCACATTTGGAAAACTGCACAAAACAAGTTTCTTTTTGGACAAAAAACATATCCAACAATAAAAACTAGCCACTTGGTACAACAACAAAAAAAAGAAGTAAAAATTCAGTTGTTATAGCTTTTGTTTGTTGTTGCAGCTGTTGTTGTTGTTGTAGAGTATGCATTTGAGTTGCACAAACAAACAAACAACTGAACAACTGTTGCAAACAACAACGGCAACTGCTGCTAGTCAAAGCGACAATTTACTCGTTAAGAATGCTGTGTAGAAAATCGGGCAACTTGCAGCCGACCTGTGGCAACTGGCAACTGGCAACTGACAGCCGAAAAACTTTTCACGAAAACTTCTGTACAGCATTTTCATGCGTTCAGTTTACGGAAAAAGGGCCCCACACAAGAAAGATACCCAAAAACAGAGAAGCAAACAAAACAACAACAAAAACTCGCAATTGAAATCGTTTTGTGCTTAGCCTCAATTTATTTTTGTAATCTCTTCATGAGCCCGATGGGGTCAAAGGTGGTTGGGGAGGAGGCGAGGTTAACACGCGCCTAGCTTTGAGGGCAAGTTAGGGTTAAGGGTAACCCAATTGAAGCAGGATTCAACTTTGTGTGTCTACACATGAGTTAAAGAAGAGTGAAACAAAATAAGGAAAAAGGAACAAAAAAAAACCGAAAAAACAAATGAATACACTCAAAATTGAATTTCGCATGCATTAATTATGCAAGAGAACAACCTGCCCTTTGGCCGTAGGTGGAGGGAGGAGGCCTATGTGTACAGCGAGGGGATTACGGCGGAAATGAGGCTGGGCTGTGTACATGACAAGTGCTCAATGGCGATGTTTGCCCAGCGCAAAGAAACGCCAAAGTAAAGCGAAGCCAGCAGCAAGAGTAGAAGCGAATATGCCCCAAAAGCCCCAAAAGCCTAGCCTAGGCTTTAATGCCTAATTCAGGGTTTACCAAAAATTAATGAGTTTATCATATAAATTATGATTGCATTTCTTATTTGCCTATTCGGTTTCCCGGTGAACTGGGATTAATTTAGAATTGTAAATGAGCCAGATAAAAAGTTAGGGAGCTCCTCTTCTTAAAGTAAACAGGTTCTGCCTAGGTGCGGTCTTTAGAGTTGGGACGGATTTTTTCCGAACTAATGTTAGAATTTACTTAGAGGAATTTTCTTCCAGCATCTTCCACATCTTGTCAAAAGCAAACTATTCATCCGTTCTGTATTATATATAACAAAAAAGGTATATTTTTGTCTGATAAATTCATCATACGCCAAAAAGTATTAAAATAGTTTTTTTATAGTTTTTAAATATTAAAAAAGAAAAAAATCATAGTTAGTACTACTTTTTATACCCTGAACCCATTGAGAATGGGCAGAAAGGGTATAATGTTTGTGTGCAAATATATGTGTCGGGCAGAAAGAAGCAGCTTCGACCCCATAAAATATACGCATATTGATCAGCACGACGAGCTCAGTTAATTTAGCCCTGTGTATTTGTCTCTATGCGATAAGATCAAATTCAGAGACTCGATCACATTTATTTTAAATTATCGATAATCAACATTTATCGTTTTTTGAGCGTATCTTTTAAAATATAAGAGCTAGAGCATCTGTATACGCAGATTTTAAATATTTCAGGGTTTGAATACCTCCAATATATATAAAACTATAAAAACCACAAATTAAATATTGGTTTGTTCATATTTTTCAATGCTCTTAATAAGACCTGAAAACGATCACACATTTTGTTTAGGAAATAGCAAAGATTTAGTCCATCTTAGAAAACAGTTTTTAACTCAAAGGATGTAGCTGCTACAAAGATATACAAGTAAAACATATTTATATTTTACTAGTTTGTTTTAATATATATATAAATATATATTTCTCTTTTCTTAATATATATCCTTTTTTTTATATAAATGCTTTATGGCGTTGCAGATGCATTTCTCTGCCGCTGGCAAACTTTAGCACAACTTTATGATACCCTTTTTATGTCTCGTTAATGTTTTGTTTTTTTGTTTTTCGGCTGCAGTGCAACTTGTTGTTTATGCATAAGACACCGCCCAGCCCCGCCACCCGCGGGCAACATCAACTCGGCTGACACAGTTTTCCGCGCTCATTAAGTTCGAAGGTTGTTGCCCGTTTCTTTTGCTGTTCGTCGTTTTTCTTTCTTTTTGATGATTTTGCTGCTGTTGTTCGTTGTTTTCATCAAGAAAAAGAATTTTGTTGTGTTTAATTTTGTTTTTTTTTTAGTTTATATATTTTGTTCGTTTACATTTTTGTTTTTTGCATATTTATTTTCATTCTTTTTAAGAGCTGCGCGCTTGACTTGCTGCAAAACTAAAGTTGAACTGTAACTTGCTGCAAACTTGTTGCCAAAAGTTGCCCCGTTAGCAAATTCTTTAAAACGTTTTAGCTTTTCGATATTAACTTTGTATAAAGTACTTTATATATGAGCTTTTGCATATTTCATATTTGCCAGGAGCGGTTGGGAATGGGGGGGGAGGGGAGTGAAAGGAGCTGCTCTGCCATATATCACAAATGGTGTCAAGCATACGCCACATTGCCCACCCAGCTGCCGCAGCTGTTGCAGTTGATGCCGCTGCAGCAAATGCAAATTTAATGTGAAAAATATTAAAGTCAGCGCCATTAAACGTACTGAAAATAGCATCTGCTGCCTTTAGCTGCTGCTGCTGCTGCCACTGCTGCTGCTGCTACTGTTGCAGGTGGCTGCTGCCACGTTCAAATGACATCATTTAAATTCATGCATGACCCACATTGCTGCCGCATCAGCTGCATGCTGCCGAGACCACCCACCCACCCACAGCCCACTGCTCATGTTTTATTAACAAAGCAATTTATTGCATAAAATTCACAGTTGCAGCCGCAGTTTCAACAGCTTATCGATCGCATAAAAACTTTTTCGGGCCGTGTTTAATGAGGCCAACAGCCAAGAGCCAAGTGCCAAGTGCAAAGAGCCATGGCCAAAAAAATAAAGAAAAAACAAGCTGATGCCTAAGCAAGCGTAAAGCGCAGCTATGAAAATGCAACCTCGCTCATTTTTAAAGGACGACGCTGAAAAGTAGGCAATAAATGTGGCCCAAAGAGCAGCCGGCGGCATGCAGCAACAAGGCAATTAAAGTTGCAACAGCCACGTGAGCAACAGCTCGATTCGCGAGCACGGCAGCTGGAAGAGGCGTGGCTACGCCCACAAAAAAAAACACCCCGCTGCTAATTGCTGCATAAATCAAGCGGCAACAACGACAAAGCACTGGGGCAGAGCCCGCAGCAGAAAAAGAACGAGAGACGTGCCTAAAACGGCGTTTGAAAAACGTTTTAAATAAACTGTGCAGTGCCATTAGCAAACAGCTAGGGACAAGCGGCAAAGTAGCAAAAGAGCCAGTTGCCACAAAACAAAGCCAAGGCACAAAAAAAAAAAAAGAAAAAAATGAAATGAAAACAAAAATAATTTTGTCGAAACTGTCCGATTAGCAGATATCCTATAGCAATGAAAATGAATCAAATTTTGTCGACTAACAAATTGTTATCATTAGTTTTGGTTGTGTTTAGAATATAAATTAAACAGATATAAGTAAAATATTTAACACATTTTTAACAAAAGACAGTTGAATCTACGTTGTCAATATTTGTATTATTATTTTCTTACTTTCTTTTTTAAGAAGGAGAGAACGATAATCTCCGAAAAATAAAAATAAAGTTTGGACTTGAAGCTTATATTTATGAATGCAAAATAAAAATGAACAAGAATCAGGTGAAAAATTAAAATAAACCTAATCTTTAAAATCTGCAGGATTTTACAAAAGTACAAAAAGTATATAAAGAGAAACAGACGGACGGAAATATGTTAACAGACTTGAGGCTTGTTGCTTAGCAAGAATATAAAATATAGATAGATAATTCGGATTAATTTTTCTACATCTGACATTAACAAACATTTGCACAACTGCTATATCTCCTATCAACTATTACAGGGTATAAGATCAAATAAGGAACACAGCGGCTAACATTTTGTTATGTTTTATGAGCCACTTTTGACCAAATGATTTGTGTATACGAATGTGCAAATGCAGCAAATGTGTGCTGCTAAATTTATGGGCGCCATAAAAATTGCGGCCCGCAATGCGTATACGCAATAATACGTATACTTTTCCAAATGCTGTAAATATTTTAATTAAATCGCACAGCAAACGCAAAGAAAACAAAAGGAAACGAAACACAAAAAACGAGAAAGAGAAATAAAAACCAAACATGAAATACAAATTTTTGCCATAAGCGCATTTAACATAAATTTTGTAACGAATTTTGTTATTGTTTTTGTTGTTGTTTTTTTTTTTTGTATTTTTCGCGAGGCAAAGTTGCTGAGCCCGCGGCTTGTGTGCTTTCAATTTGTACGAGTGTGTTTGTATGTGTGTGTGTGTGTGTGTGTGTGTGGGGGTGCTTTGAAACAAATTACAATACATGCGGTGAACACCGCTCGACTGTTGCCACACAAAAAAACAAGTCAAAGCACATTTAATTAAATGCTGCACTTTTTTTGCTTGTTTTTATTACATTGTGCGGTGAAGCTTTGTGCGTTGGATTTCAGCTAATGTTTTATTAATGAGATACAGATACGGCGGATACCTCACCTCAAACCCGGTTGATATGGCAATAGATAAGCTCTAAAAGACACAAATGTTTCATTTAAATTTTGCGACTCTCTAAACTCTTTCTAATTATGGGAAGCATTTTTTTTTTTTGTATACCCTTAATCGATTAAAAAGCGTTAAAATTATATTTCATTGCCAATTTACGTACGAGCATATATAATATAGAATATTTTAGAAAATCTTGTATATAAATTATAGAAATTTCTATCATCTATACAAATATAGCTATTTTTTCTTATAGAAATACACCCACCAACAATATTTAGGAAAATAAATTAAATAATTCTTAGAAAAATAAAATCGCCAAAACAGCAAAAAATTTCACTTAATTTTGGAACAAATTTCTATATATTTTAGAAAAAGGTCTATCTGAGAATCTATCCTAGTCTTATTACCTCCTTGAATGCATCTCACGCAAAGTCGCAATACAAATTTCTAATGCAATAATTATCTTTGGCTTATCTCATTTAAAATGAACCAAAAGCAAACTAAACTCTTGTAATTTATTTGCCATTGTATTCGGTAAATATTGTGATAGTAATGATAATAGGGATGATAATAATAATGATGATGTTGTGTCATGTTTGTGCTAAATGTCAACTTGTCAGCTTTGGCTTTGACGTCAGGTTTTAACAATGTTTGTCCACTTAAAGTCTTGTTCTTCGGGTGTTGTGGATAGGGCATTTTGGAGTGGATGTGTTTCCGCCGCTCTCGATATATTTCATGGCTAAGCAGCTGCGACTAATGCGCACATATAAACGCTTTCCTAATGGTCAAAATGTGTAGGCTGCGAGAACCTAGGTTGTGGATGGAGGGGTGAGGGGGGTAGCTAACAAGTGTCCCGGCCATAGTCGTATATTGTGGATACTTATGAAGATAAACGTAAACATGTTGGCATTTCATAACGCGTGAACAAATTCAATTAAGTTGCTTCTGGCCAGGACTCTAAGCTCTCTGCTCCCTTCCGCCTACCGCCTGCTCTTCACTCCCATTCCCTCTTCCTTTGTCCGTTGTCTTCTACGCTGTTTTTATGGGCCAAAGCAAACGGCGACAAAATTAAAGTAAATAAACAAGTCGAGTCGAGTGCGGCAACCACCGTGCAATTGGAATTGGTCACAGTGTGTGTATGGTGCCTTTGTCGTGTGTGTGTGTGTGTTTGTGTGTGTTTGTGTGTGTTTTTGTTTGTGTTTTTGTTTCGTTGCCCAAATAAACCGCAAAAGCCACATTGACGGCATGAAAGCCACACTCGCATCGGTCCAACCGCTCCAACTGGGACCCGCTGCCAGACAATGGCCGTATAAATGTGTCCCCAGTGTAGGGCGGCCACGCCCCCTACCCACACAGGCACTCTATCTGCCTGCCTGCCTGCCTGCCTGCCTGCCTGCCTGCTCTACTCTGGTCTACTCTGCTCTCCAGTCAAGCATTGTCTATGCGCTATGCTTGTCAAGGACGTGGCAGTCGCATAATTTTCAATGCAAATCGTTGCCACAATTGTTGCGCACAAAAGCTGGCAACAGGACCAGAGTTGCCACACAAAATAGATGCATGCAACGGTTCTCAAGTTTGAGTTTTTTTTTGTTTCTCTAAAGAAATTGTTTACGCAATGAAAAGCTAAAGACTTGAAATATGTATAAAAGAATCATATTTTTATATATATCCATATATCTTCCTTAAAAAAATATATGTAAATAAATATTGCTCAGTTTTGATGAAAGATAAAGTAAATTGTTTCAGACTAATAAGCTGCTTCAAAGATCGAAGAAAAATTCTCTGCATACGCAACAAATTTGAAAAAAAAAAAAGAGAAAATTTATAAAAGGGGGGTCAGATAGTTTTCAGATGAGATCTAAATATCGAGCCACCCACCAAAAATTACAAAAAATCTATGTTTTCAATAATAATCATTATAAATAAGAAGTTTATCGACATGTGAACGAGCATTCTGCAGTCGGTTACACTCGACTGATTGTTTTGTACTTGTTTAAAATACATTTAATTAATCAATTTTTTTGTTTCGTTTTCGACTCTCTCATTTGCAGCCACACGATGATCTAGAAAAGGATCCGGACTATTCTGGCTCTGGAATTGGACCGGATGACGAGGACGCAATAACCGAACATCATTCGAGCTCGCACAATACGCGTGTGCAGAACGTGGGCAATTCAAACAGTAAGCATAAATCGGACGAGAACAACAACGACCTCATCTCGAGTAGAGTTAATCATCATAATCAAATCGATATCAACAACAACAACAACAACAATAATATTAATAATAATAATAACAATATAAATAATAATTTGAATCATCAAGCGAATAGTGGCACAATCATTGGTAGTAGCACCAACGCCATCAACCAGAACAACCAGAACAACCAAAACAACCAGAACAACAACAACAACAACGGCATCATCAGCAGTGGTAGTGGCATCAGCACAAGCGGTAAAGATCAAGCTAGACTAACAACACCAACAACAACAACAGCAACAGCAACAACAACTTTAGCCAATGACTATATTATTATTTCTACTTTCGATAACAAAACAACAAACACAACAACAACCACAACAACAACCACAGAAACAACTACAATTTCCATTTCCAATACATCCAATTCAAACACCACTATCATAGCGCCCATTTCAGATCCAATTTTTATTAATAATCATACAAATCCAACAAGTTATTTTTTTAATAATAGCAACAGCAACAACAATATTCAAATCGCGAACAACAACCACCACGACAAAAATAACAATAACAATAACAACAAAAACAAAACCAACGACAATAGCAACCAACTTCCAAATACATTTAATATTAATTTACACACAACAACAACAACATCTTTATATCCAGCAGCATACACACCAAGAACAACAACAACAACAACAACAACACAAACAACCGCCTCTAGCACCACCAGCACCACCAGTACCACCACCAATACGCCCACAACCATCTCCA
This sequence comes from Drosophila melanica, assembly GCA_004143765.1. Taxonomy (NCBI): domain Eukaryota; kingdom Metazoa; phylum Arthropoda; class Insecta; order Diptera; family Drosophilidae; genus Drosophila; species Drosophila melanica. The sequence goes on from SCDT01000173.1 coordinate 9,111, forward strand.
CCACAACAGAACCAACCAGTTCCAAGAACTCAACCGTTGCCTCCACACCCACCTCCACACTCACCTTGCACCAGACCACGCCCACAATTACAACGTCCCGCACCCCGACGCCGGCCGAGTTCGATGAGGAGGGAAGCTTTGATGTCGAGGATACGCTTCAGGGCAGCGGCGACTTTGTCCATGGAGACAATGAACCCGATACCGGAGACGATGATGGTGGCGATGACAATGTTGACAATGATGATGATGATGATGATGACGATGATGATGATGATGCCGAGGATGATGACGATCAACGCATTGATCCGCATCCCGAGAGCGAAATCGAACAAACGAAACACAAGCCGGAGGCCGGTGAGGATGCCGATGGAACCACAATCGATTTGGATAACGAGGTGGATGAGAACGATTTAATCTATACGGATACCAGCGGCAACAAGGACTCCACGCAAGCACCCGGCGGATGTCAGTGGTTTTTTCATTTTTATCATTTTCTGTTTCTTCTTTTGTTTGAATTTCATATTAATTTTGTTTTAATGCGTTTATTGTGCTTTTTGCTTTATTATTGTTGCGTTTCCTTTTGTTTGGTTCTCACTGCACTATCCCCTTTGTTGCCTCCTCTGTTCTTCTATATCCTTTGTGCTTTGTCTTGTGCAGTGTTTGCACTTGTCTACTTTTATGCTTTAAGTTTACCTCTTGTGGCATGCTTCGGTGAAGCCACAAAAGTTTTTCAAACGAAAGCTACACTGCCAAATAATTAATAATTCATTGGCTATATATACATATACAAAATTCCAAAACTATCAAGCTCAAAAGCAAAACTTCAATTTCCGAAAATTATCAAAACAGTATTTGAATTCAATTTTTCAATCAATTTTAAATACCTAGTTAAATATATACAAAAAGAGAAGATTTGTTAAAAATCTAAATTTTATAAATTGTATTTGCAAATTCTAAAGTCTAGTTTTTGGCAGTGTAGCTTATGCATGCGACTAGTTATTTTTTTTTTTGGGCTTTTTGCAATCAATTAGCGCGGCGTTCGGGCGGCAATGCTATCAAATTTGCCAATTTAATTGCATACTTTTTGGGGCGCCGCAGCCCAATGTGTGTTAAATTTGCATTTGGAGTTGCATTGTCGTCGGTTTTGTTGGTTGATTCATTTATTTATTTGTTTATTTATTTATTTATTTAGCAAATTGCTTTGTCTATCATTTATGTAGTTTAGTTTAATTAATGTTTAAAGCACTTTCGGGCTTTTGTTTTTATATGTTTATTACGTATTTCATTTCACTGTGCACACATTTTATCAATATAAATATATTTATGAGTAACTTTTTGGACAGCTATTTATTTTGTAAGTCGTATATTTGGTGCTTTCAATTAATTGAGATTTTGATTTTGAGTAAAAGTTGTGTTTAGTTTAGTTTTAGATATCAACACGGCTGCTGCAAACTTTCTCTTTCTCGTTCTCTCTACGACTATCTCTCGTCTCGTCTCTGTCGCGTTATCCTTGTCTCGGGCGTAGTTTCTCTCAACACATAACCCAAACTTTATCCTAGTACCAAAATCAACATACAATATAAAAACAAACAAAACCAATACAATTTTCGCAAATATCATAAATTTGACCTTTTATCATTCATTTCATGACACATTTACATCATTCATCTCTTCATTTACATAAATTTGTAGTTTAAGCTTTAAGCTTGTTAACTTGATTTCAGCAGGATTTTGTGCAGGGCTTTTTGTCGTTTTAAATTGAAAGTTTGGGATTAATTAATGACTATTGCTGTCATTTGAGCTGATAAGTCCGAAAACAAACAAACAAACAATCGATTTTGGCCTTCCCCAATTCCCGAATCGCCCCGCGTTCTGCTTTAAGGAAAGCCACTCAATCAACGACTGCCATTTCCCTGGCTTTTTGAGCCGCAACACGGCTTGCAATTGTGTGTTGTAAAGTTCCATTAACACACACACACACACACACACACACATACAGACAGCAACTAAGCATTAGATATACTGGCTGAACTGAACTCCTCCAGCTTCGAGCCTCTGAAGGAACTCTCGCTAAGCTGCGCTGTGATTTTCTACTGGCAACGAGTGGAAAACACTTCCCAGGCCCACTTCACATCAAGAAACATTGTGTGGGTGCGGTGAGGCATTTGCTCTGACGTTGGCAACGATCTGCCAACCATTCCGCCACGGCCCCCCCTGGCACCGCTTTGTCAACCACTCGGTGGTGCGACAGTTGCCACATTGTTTGTTGCGTATACGACGCATTGGCGTTTAGGGTGCCCCTACCTACTGTCTGTGTGTTCCTTGGCTTTGACAATCACCGTTTTATAGTGCCTCTGGCCACGCCCACATCAATACACACAGAGCAAGTGTCATAGCAGCACTTAAAAGCGAAACGCATCAGGGTTGAAAATAAAGAAGGCATCTGATTGCTTTCAGGGGTTGCTGTGGCAAGTGCATTTTTCAATCAGGCAACTGTCAAAGAATCCTGCAACTGCTTCCAGCTTGCAAATAAAGACAAATATTTATATGCTTCCTGTAAGCCGAGCCTCAGCTAAACCCCGTTATTTATGCCTTATGCGCAACTTCAATTCAAGTATAGAACAAAAAACCTATTTTCCGCTTAAAATATGCTCATTAATTGCCTATTTTTAGACTTTGGTTAGAGAATGCCGCTGGCATTGTTATCCTAATTAATTTGGCGCATTGTTTATCAAGCAGTCGAACATATGCGAGGGCAGTTATTATAGTTATAGTAAAATTGAATTATTAATATTTATTAAATAGTCAATTTCAATCAAATTGCTGATGCCATTAAACTCACTGAGCTGCCCTCGCTTAGATATACTCATAATATGATGTTTGTATTTGTGTTTGTCTGTGTATCGCAACTACTTTACAGAAGCTAAACAATCAAATGTGTTTGTTTGTTTGTTTGTTCGTTTGTTTGTCTTAAGCTCATTTCAACGGGACCTCTGCCATACTTCTGACATGTGCTGCCTGGCAGAGCAGAGCAAACAGCAGCAGCAGCAACAGCAGCAGAATAGCAAAAACAATACTCGCCCACACACACACACACATGTCGTTGCCCCCGCCTCAACCACTAACCTCCCGCCCAGGAAATGTCAATTAAATTAATTAAAAATCATTTGTTCTCACTGCTAATTGGCATTAAATTAACGCAGTCAGGTGTTTACGAGAAACGACGCAAAAAAAAGAACAACAGCAAAAATGTATGTTAAAATATGCAAATTCAATTGCAAAGCTGCCAACTGGGTCAAAAGAAGCCGCTAAAATGGCCAAAAACAAAAAGGAAAAAAGTAGCACAGGATTTCGGGTAGCTAAAGTTGAATTTGGGCCAAAAGTTTTTGTCGTTATGACAGACGTTGGCAGCGAAAGGTTTTAGTTAGGCGCACAAAATGGGTTTTTGGTAGTTGCATTAAGCCAAGATGGAGTCTAATCTATTGAATGAAAGTAGCTAAGCGCAGTTAAACTAACCAAAACTAATGTAGCACTCAGCGAGCCTTGTACATATTGCATATATACAAACTCACACACTCACACACGCTCATCTACACACATAGCTCAATCCATTAACACACACACACACCTTACACTAAACTACACACACACGTAAACTGTACTCACTGGACACTGGTTTTATGTACACAACGTAACTATTTGTGTTTTGCACGTCATCATTGCATAACCTCAAACATGTTATATACACATACATACTACATATATACTAAATTTAAACTAACTGTTATTGCTATAACAAATTTTTACAGCCGGTGGCAGCAGCAACGTCCACAAATTGGATCCGAACACCAACGTGAATAGCCAGCCCATAGACACAAAGATCAGCGAGCACAGGCCCAGCGGCAGCGGGGAGGTGGTAATCATGAGCGAGGAGGATCGCACGACAAGCTTCTTTGCGCAGCCAGGCATATTGGCTGGTGAGTGCACATTAAAATACACACACACAAATATATATATATATATTCATAAAAACAGTGAACAAAAATGTTTAAGCACACTTTCGATGTTTTTAAAGGAGTTTTGTTGCAAACTAAATGCAGTTACTTTTTGCAGCAACTATAAATTAACTAAAAAAAAGTTTGCATACATTTATTTTTTTTTTTTGTTGGCACAAGTTTTTAAAACTGAACTGATTTTAATGATAAATGCCATTTTAAACATGGAAAATTAATTCGTTCAATTTTTTGCATATTTTTAAAACTGAAAATTTTTAACATTTTGATTTTGGTGTTTGTTACACTGTGTACAAATATTGTCGGTTACACCCGACTAAAAAATTCATAATTATTTTTTTGTTGAATTTAAAAATGAGAAAGAATTTTAAGTTGCTAAAAATGTAGCTGAACTTTTTGGAATCAATTTGTGCTTGTTCGATTTTGAAAACGGGAGCAATTTCATTAAATGTCTGCTGTTTATCTATATATATATATATATTTATATACCGTATATATGTACCAAATTATATTTGTGTAATATCCTTTTTTAACACACAATTTTTGTAGCTGTCATTGGTGGCGCCGTTGTTGGCCTTCTGTGCGCCATACTCGTTGTCATGTTCATCGTGTATCGCATGCGGAAAAAGGACGAAGGATCCTATGCGCTGGACGAGCCGAAGCGTTCACCCAACAATTCCTATGCGAAAAATGCGAATAACCGTGAATTCTACGCCTGAGATAATGGCCCAGCGCGCAGGTATTAAGCTGACCAGGCGGCGGGACGTGGGCGTGGCAGTCAATAGCAATTGACAAGGGTTGCGATTCGATAAACAAGCACAGCTCAAATACACTGCGCGAAATTGCCCAAACAGCAACAAACAAACAACAAACAACAACAAAAGCATAACTAACATAACACAACAACAAACAACTCTTAAAAACACAAAATTTATTCGTGAGGGGTAACAAAATAAAAATAAAAACAAAACAGAAATAAAATAAAAACAAAAGAAAATTCGGTAAATTTTCAAACTTACCTGTAAGTTAAATGCGTGACACACTCACCCACACACACACAGCCACACGCGGTGTGTGTGTGCGTGCAAACTTTTCTAATTAAGTAAGTTTTAAGCAAATTGTGTAATACAACAACAACAACAAACAAAATATCAAATACTATATAAAAGCAAATTAAATCATGCGAAATTTAATATATAAAAACAAAAAACAAAACAAAAATTATATATAAATAAAAATATATATAAATAGTAAAAAAACAAAAACAATATAAGGGCGGGCAAAATTAAGCAAATTAATTATGAATATAATGAGTAGAACAAAAAAGAATTAAATAACAATAAAATACACACACACACACACAACTACATAAATGTAAACGCAAAAGTTATATGAAAGAGGAAAACAGAAAACAAATAAAACGGGAATGCGAACTTTTCGTGCATATTGAATATTATTATAATATATGTTAGCTGAATACACCACAACACAATTATGTAATTGGATGTCACTCCATAATAAAATATCAAATAAACAGGAGCAAATTTGTAAACCACATTCAAATATGTTAGTTTTTTAATAACAATCAAATTACCACAAAACCCCCATTAAAACCTGAAAAAATAAGAAAAACAACAAAATAAAAACTAAAACCGAAAACCGAATAATCTGTGTGGCACATCTGAAATATTGAAATTGATGCATAAATGTTTTTAAGTTTATATACATATTATACATAAGCATAACTATGTAATTATTAGTGTAATTCCTAAAAACGAAAAATATAAAAAAAAAATAAGAAAAAAAAAAACCGAAAACGAAGCGTAAAAACATTTTCCTGGCAAAGCAAGAAAACAAAACAAAAACCAACTGAAACCAACTAGAGAAACGAAAAACAAAACACAAATTTCTACTATTTTCTAAATATGAAAAATGAAAACGAAAATAAGAAAAATATTTATTAAAATTGAAAAAGGAAATAAGGAATAAAGCAATTTGTATAATTTAACTAGTTACGGCAGCTTAACGAATTAATTTAAACTTTTAACTGCGCTCCACTTAATTTCAACTGCTTCCTCTTCCATGGCTAAGAATCAAAATCAAAAATAACGCATGCAACAATTGTGCATTTATTTAGCTTTACGTTCAAAGTGCGCTATTTCTGTCTCTCTCTCTCTTGCTCTTACTAAATTTATATATATATAATTTTACAAGAAATCAACAAGAATACATATATATAAAAATAAAAAAACACGCAATAGTAAAAGTTCATTATTGTTAAGTTTACAACTTCCTTCCATAACCATACACACACACACACACATGGAATACTGTTAAAAATCAACACACACTCTCACACACAAACACATTCGCAATATTTAAAAGAGAAATCCAATTAGCCGCAATATTTGTTTAAATGTTAATCGAACCCTTGAAAAACTTTCAATTTTAACGCTGATATGCCATATTTTCATTATGAAAAGAATGTTATAATAATAATTATAATTATAATAGCATAAAATTAAGCCAACTAAATCAATTGTGTGTGTAATTAACGTGTATAATGCATATATAATTAATTAATGAATATATATACAAAAGTAACACACACACACACACATTATACACTCCTACAGCCGACAGCATAGAAAATTTTCAAAAAAAAAACTTCAAGTTTCATTATAAACCAAATTCACACACAATCCACACTCAAAAAAAAAGAAGAAAAAAATGATATACAACTGAATGCATTCTGAATATGACTACAAATTTTTCTACACTGTAAAAAACGCAACTGCAACTTTTTTATATATATACATACACACACATAAGTACTCGTAGATGTACAACTACGTTTCTTTTAGTAACTCTCTCTTTCTCTGAATCGAGTACGTTTTTTTTCGAAAAAGTTTGCAAATTGTGTTTTTTATTTTTTTATTGCTAATTTGTAAGGGTTTAGTTTGTTAGTTCTTTAAATGCGCTGAATGTACTGAGAAATTGGTTTTGATTTGCTAAATAAAAACGGTATAAAACTAATTTAAACAAATCGATTTGCATTTTGATTTATGTAATTGAGGGTTGGTCTAATCTGTATCCTATTTTTGATCAACTAGTGATTAAGCGAAGCTGTACGAAACTGATCAAGGGATAAAGTAAATTCCTAAATTTATACCTAAAGCACTTCTGAATCATATTTATTTAAATCTTGCAAATTGTTGAGCATTCACAAATCCTGATGAATTTAATAAGCAGAATTAGTCTTTTTATTACTTTCATAAAAAATGCATCTTGAAACAATTACGCACAGTTTCTAGAGAAACTGGAGCCTCAAAACAACATCTGATATTGCACAATCTACAAACTGGCCTTCATCAGCGGCTTTAAATATGTTTCGAATGACTTTTGGACGGGTTTCTGGTTCATCGTGCTGCGCTTGGCCGCATCGAAAAGTCGGGGATAGACGTTGCCATCGTAGCTGCCCAGCACCGAGTTGAGAACGCAATCGTGGTAGTCGAAGCCATCGCAGATGGCCACAGCATCCGGGCGCAATTTCTCCAGGGAGAGCTCCAAACGTTTCTGCAGCGATCTAAGATCTTGATCGGTCAGATTGATGAACTAGATGGAAAATTGTCAGGTTATGATCACGCAGACTAGAGACGAGAACTATTCCAAAAAAAAACATACTCTCAAGATCTCGCTCAAGTTGTTCAGCACAGTCTGCACCAGAAACAGCTCTAAGATATTCTCCAGCACTTTGTTCAAGGCTGGCGAGCGATTTTGCGCCTTGGCTCCAGTTATTTGCTCCACAAAAATTTGGCACACAAATTGACGACCGTGCAGCTAAAGCGAGTTTTTACATTGATTTAACATTGGATTAGATTGCGAGTTGAAACGAAGGTGCGATATGTGGAATTTGATGAAGCAAATGTGAAGAGTGAGTGAAGAGTGATGAAAACGATGCTACCCTCTAACAAATTTAGTTCTTAGAATAATATTTAAATATCAAAAAAATTTGCAGTAACCAAATAAGCGAAATATTCAGGATTAGATTAGATTTTCCGAAAACATAAATACAAAATTTGGCAAAAAGTAAAAAGTTTCAATCAGGTTAGGGTGCGCTCGAGGAGCTAATCAGAAAACTGCTTGTAAAAATTTGCCTACAGTGAATGAGCTATATAGCTTTTGTCAATTTGCCCCCAGATGGCCCCCAATTTGGCATACCCCACAAATATGAGCGAATTGATGCGTATATACTTAGGTATATATCCCAAGCTTTAAGTTTTTTAAGTATAAATTTATATATGAAATATATATATTCGAAAAACTCTTCGGACTCACCTCGGCGGCGCGTGTCAGCTCGATGCCCGTGTTGTTGGCGGCCACAGCCTGCGACTGGCCGGCGGCGATCCGTTCGGACAGGTTCTCGAACGCAATGCGCGTCTTACTGCAAATGAAGAGCAGTTAAGAAAGCGCCAGGATCCATAGCAGGACATCACTTACTGGGCAGCCGTGTACTGCAGCGCCTGGACAATGCACAGCCAGGAGTCGTTCCACTTGGGGAACTCCTTGAGCCGCATGGAGGACTCGAAATAGGCGTAGGAGGGGGAGAGCAGCTGGCCCTGCTTGTAGCCGGCCCAGGCCTTGACCAGGGCACGCCCGATCTGCAGGAGGAGCACCGTATTCTCGCCCTCGTAGGTGTACGCGGCCACCGCGTTGCCGTAGATGTTGCTCAGGTTGGCCGCAATCAGGTAGCCGTGTCCGCCCGTGGACAGGCGCAGGCGCTCGATGCCCGCACAGCTGTCGGTGGTGCAGAGCACCTTCAAGGCGCACGACAGGATGTGCATGTCCGGCAGACGCTCGAACTTGCCGCTGTCGACATCCAGCACCGTCTGGTCATACAACTCCCACATGTGCTGCGCGGCCAGGTGATAGGCTATGCCCGTGGCTATCTCGGGGAACAGCTTCAGGCGCTGCGTCACGTGATCTATGATCTGCGGCTCCCTTTCACTGGAAAATTAGAGAGGAAAGAGTTAGAAAGCGGCGTACAAATGCTTAGTTGATCTCTTACTTGGGCTCAATTGGGCTCTGGCGACGGACGGCTGAGTAGCGCGTCGCGATGGTGGCCGCCTCGAGCAGCAGGATGGAGTTCAGGTTGACAATCAGGCAGCGGGTGTAGACCATGGTCAGGTAGTTGACCCGGGATGCGGGACTGGCGGTGAAGGTGCCATCGCGCTCCACTTTGGCGTACTTCATCAGCATGTTGGTGCGGGGAATGCGCACGTTGTTCAATCCGAGGTAGCCCTGATTGACCGCCGCCATGCCCAGCTTCTTGCCGATCTCGCCAATGTCGATGCCCGGCAGGGGCAAATGGGTTTCCGGATCTCGCACCGGCACAATAAACATTTGTATGCCCTTGTTTTTGCCGGCGATGTAGAGCTGGGCGACGACCATGGCGTGATTGGCCGTGTGGCCCACTGTGCGTGTGTAAAAAAGAATTGGTTGACAGACTTTAGAATACCTTATGATCGGACTACTTACGGCCGCCGGGCCACCACTTGTAGGCCTCCAGGTTGGGCGTGTTGAGCACAAATTCACCCGCTCGGGGATCGTAGTCAGCGCGCGTTTCGATACCACGCACATTGGTGCCGTGGGCCAGCTCGGTTTGGGCGTAGGTGCCAATGATGTTGCAGTTCTCGGCCAGATTGGCCCACTTCTCCACCTGTTCGACTGTGCCCTGACCCTTGATCACGTCCACGAACATGGTGATGTGCGTGGCCAGCGGATGATTGGCGGGAAACAGGCCATGGCTCTGCACGCCGAATAGAACTTTACTAGAAACAAACAACAAACAGTTCAGTGGCAATGATTTTACAGGGTATGTAGAAACTTACGGCCAAATGTCATTGCCGCCGGGATTCAGTTTCTGCTGCAGCGCCTTCAACTTGGGCGCCGCTTCGGCGAGCTTTTTTACCGTGGCATTGTAGAGATCCTCGTGAGACATGTACTCATGATTAATGCCATAGCCATCCTCCAGATCGCTAAAAACAGTGCGCTCTGAAAACATTTGATAAATTTTAAGCCAACGCTATAACCAGATTTCAAAGCGGTTCAAGACCTTAATTCCACTTATTTTTAAAATATTAAACCGGTTCGGCTTATAGCTTAAATTTCCCTGGCAGTTAAATATTAAACCAATCTTTGAATTGAACCCGTTTGAGCACCAAATTAAAAACTAAAACTCAAAATTATTTAATTTATATTCAAAAAGTTAAAAAATCAGATCCACTTATTGAAAATATTAGCCAAACAAAAAACAATATTAAACTTTGTTTCGCTTAAAAAATAAATTCAGATTGAATTATTTATGTTGTTTTACCGCAAAGGTAGAATTAATAGAAGTTACCTAGAAAGTATGCAAATTGTTTGAAAATGAAAAACGAAAAAAAAATTACACCAAGTTTTCTTACAAATTGCAATAAAACACGAACCTTGAACCTGAGCACCCACAACTCGTTTCTTTGTTGTCTGGCAATGTCTAAAATACAGTTATTATCTGGTACCACGCATTGATAAAGCAAAGTCTGATCTTGCGGCCTTTTACACTTTGGATTTGTGTCATTAGGTGCAATCGAACAGGTGTAAACATGATAAGAACACACGCAAACACACAATCTACTAAAATCATATGCATAAACCATAAAAAAGAAACACAAACAAAAAATTGTTTTACAGTTATTAAAGCGTTGACACGTGCAATCGCCAGATCTATTACTTGATCAAATATAATGGACACTGACGAAAACTCTTCAACGTTAGTTAAAAAAAAAAAACACTCCAGTGGTCGATCACATATGTTGCTTACATTAAATTACCATAAGAGAATAACAGAAACACATAGAGAGCGCAAGCGAGAGAGTAATAGATTTACGCATCACTTACCAATTTCCCTTTTCGTATTGAGTTTATCAATTCCGCCCTGCCACCAGGCCGCAAATTCATTCACATCAAAGCTGGCCGCATCGCGCTCCTTTTGTAGATCAGGATTTACCGTTTTAGGTATTAAATTCTTAATATGCGACATTATTTTTTTCTATACGCAATAAAAAAAAGTACAGTGCGAACCGAACGTTGTTGTCGCGCAGAGCTGCAAAACCGAACTGAGCAACTGGCGCACAGCGTTCACTAAGCAAAAGCGGCGAGGGCAAAGTGCACAAAAAAAACGAGTAGCAAAGCTCGATTGAGAAGAGAGCGCAACTAAAGAGTAAAAAGCACCAATAAGAAATGCTGCTGTGTTGTTTACAGTTCAGTGAAGAGATAATATATATACACATATGATTTTAAAACAGATAAGCGTTTTACATGTTGGATTTCATAAATGGACCCAAGTGTTCGTGGAAGCTGTTCGGCACCGATTTTTGGTTCATGGGCGCTTTTAAGGCCGCATCGAAAATTCGCTCGTAGGCGTTGCCATCGAATGAGCCCAAGGTGGAGTTCAGCTGCTCGTCGATGAAATCGAAGCCATCCACAATGGCCACCGCCTCGGGTCGCAGCCTGGCCAGCGCCGCCTCCAGACGCGCCTGCAGCTCGCCGAGATCAGCGTCCGTCAGATTGACAAACTGCCGCACAAATGCAAATTTAGCATGCAAATAAAAACTAAAAGTTCAACGAACTCACCCGCAGAATGTTGCTCATGCTTTTTAGAGTCGCATTGACCAGGTAAAGTTCCAGCAGCTGTTCCAGCACACGATTCAGGGCCGCTGAGCGCGTCTTGGACTTTGGTCCGGTTATCTCGGCCACGAAAGAGTGGAACACAAAGGCGCGTCCATGAAGCTGAATGAGAATGAAATAAGGTATTATTGAGAATAGTTTGAACGGGTTAAACTGACGCACCTCAGCGGCCTGGATGAGCTCAATGCCCGTGTGATTGGCGGCCACCTCCTCCGATTCGCCCTTGGCCAAACGCTGGGACAGACTATTGAAGGCAATGCGTGTCTTGCTGTTGATTGCACAAGGAAATAAATGATTCCTCTGAGGATTGGCCATTTTTCTTTTACAACTCACTTTGCTGCCGCGAACTGCATCGCCTTCACCATGTTCGACCAGCTGCCTGTCCAGGCACCAAACTCGGGATTCCGTTGCACATCAGCCAAGTAGGTGGCAGTGGGCGGCAAGGCAGCTCCGTTTTGGGCCGCTCGCCAGGATTTCATCAGGAAGCGACCGATCTGCAGCAGGAGCACCGTGTTCTCGCCCTCATAGGTGCACGCCGCTGTGGCACTCGAATAGATGTGGCCCATATTGGACGAGGCCAAGTAGCCGTGGCCGCCACAGGCCAGACGCAGTCGCTCCACGCCCTCGCTGCAGTCAGTGGAGCTAAGCACCTTCAATGAGCAGGAGAGCGAGTGCAGCTCCGGGAGTCGGTCATATTTGCCCCTGTCTATGTCCTGGGTGGTCGCATTGAACAGATCCCAAAGGTAGTCGTAGGCCAGGCGATAGGCCACGGTGGCGGCGATCTCCGGAAACACCTTCAGCTGCTGTGTGACATGGTCGATGATCTGTGGCTCCGGCAACCTGCAAGTGGAAAAGGATTGCAACGGTTATTTGAATTGTAATTGCAATTGCGGAAGGGGTGAGGTGTCCTACTTGGGATCGATGGGACTCTGGCGCCGCACCGCGGAGTAGCGCGTGGCAATGGTGGATGCCACGGCCAGCAACAGAGCCGAGTTGCGGGCGATGATGCAGCGCGTCGAAACCATGGCGAAGTAAGCGAGGGCATCCAGCGGACTCTTTACGTAGGTGCCATCGCGGTGCACCTGGGCGTGGCGCATCATCATCCGGTTGCGTGGAATGCGCACATCCTTCATGCCCAGGAAGCCATTGTTCACGCCAAGGAAGCCCATCTTCTTGCCAATCTCGCCGATGTGCACGCCCGGACACGGCTCGTGGGTGCCCTCCTCGCGCACCTGCACGTAGAACAGATGCGGTCCCTTCAGCTGCCCATCGATGTAGAGCTGGGCCATGACCATGGCATAGTTGGAGTAGTGACCCACTGCCAGGACATCAGGATTTAGTTAATTTGAATAATATCAAATATCAAAGGATACTCACAGCCGCCGGGCCACCACTTGTAGGATGAAATGGTGGGCGTGTTCAGCACGAACTCATCCGTGTCGCGATCGTAGTCGGCGCGGGTCTGCAGGCCGCGCAGATAGGTTCCGTGGCCGAGTTCCGTCTGTGCGTAGGCGGCGGTCACCTCGAATCTTTCTAAGCGCTTGCCAAACTCCTCGTACTGCTCGGGCGTGCACTGCGCCTTCAGCGCCTTCACCACCATCACGTACATGACGCCGAACGGGTTGCCCGCCAGATGCAGACCCCACAATTCCGGCTCTTCAAACCCATTGCTGCGGCATTTAAGAGAGATTTGTTTTACGAGCAACAAAAGCTTCAAAATTTACTCACGGCCAATATTCGTTACCGCCGGGATTGCGCTCCGCTTGCAACAGACGCAGCTTTTTCGCCACGTTTATGCTGCTCTTCACGGCGAATTCGCACATTTCTTCATGCGATTTGTAATGCAGCCTCGCGTAGTCAGCACGATCAATATCCTTATACATGTACTCTTCTACAAAAGTGAGAGGGAGAGAGAGAGAAATGCACAGTCAGCATTAGTTGTAATATACAATGTTTTGAATAAGCTTAAAGAATTATTAAAACTTAATCTGCGCAATTCGGAAAATCTTTAGTTGCACCTTTGGCCGCCTATCTCAGATAACAACAATGTGTGTAATCGCAGTGTTTATTTATTTTCGTTTATTGCAAACTTTTAATTAGGTATCAAAGGCCACTAGCCACAGGTGTGGCAATTAAATTTACATTTGTTCCGCCAATTAAATGGTCATACTTGTTTTTTTTTTACACCAGCTATGTGACAGCATAATATAAAAACTTACTAATGCTTCTCTTAAAGCTTAGTTTCTCTGCGCCGCCCGCCCACCAGGCTGCAAACTCTTCGCTGCTGAAACTGGCCGCATCCCGTTCCTTTTGCAGATCGGGATTAACTGTCTTTGGTATTACGCTTTGCGATGACATATTTAATACAAAAATTATTTTCAACTTTCAATTCACTTGCAACCACTCGCAACCAGCTGCTGATCACAACTGAGGCCGCGTTGAAAAAAATTGCCATTAAAAGTAAAATTCCACACAAAACTTTGGACGCTCTCTCGCTCTCTTACATTTTTTTATCGCACTCTAGCTGATAAGAGTGTGAACGAGTTGGCGTTTACAGCGTTGCGCTCAAAAAGCTTTTAACACAGCACATACAAACACATGCATATGCTAATGCTTATGTATATGACATGATAAATAGGTATATTTGTCTTCTCCATTGAGGTAGGTTCGCTGTCTTAGCTCCGAACAGTGTCGCCATCTGACGGCAATGAAATGCAGTTATGAGTTGACGATTAATTTAAAAGGAAATCGAAGAATATCAAGAAATCAAACAAAGCAAATTAAAAAATCATTATACATATAATAAAAGAAAACAAGTAAAGATGTTAAACAGACAGCGAGACACAATGCAATAACAACTCAAACACGTAACCAGGCATTATTTGTGCACACACTGCAGACAAATTTGGAAGCCAATCGATCTGAGAATTTTACATGTACAATTTTTTGTACATTTTGGCATTATTTTTGGCTACAAATTTAAGCACCTCAAAATCGACAACTACACTCGATTAAAATCAAAGAACGCAAATTAAAATTTTGAAAAAAAATCAAAAATATTTTATTTTTAAACATGGATATATTTTGAATGTAGAATCAATCTATAGGACAAATAATGACCAAAATGCCATCAAACATGAAAATCGGCTAAGTTTTGACAAAGTTATGGGAGTTTGAAATATGGGAGCTACCGATCTGAGAGCTTTACAAGTCAAAATTTTTGTCAATTTCGGCATGATTTTTGACCAAACCTTTAATGTTATTTTTTATGCTAATTATGACAAATACAATCGATTAAAAACAAAAATTCGCAATTTAAAATTTTGAAAAAAAATTTTTTTCGAAAATTAACAAGGGGGGGGTACATGGTTTTTGCCAAAAAACTTAAAAAATTTTATTTTCAAAAATGCATAAAATTTGAATGTAGAATCAATCTATAGGACAAATAATGACTAAAATGCCATCAAACATGAAAATCGGTTAAGTTTTGACAAAGTTATGGGAGTTTGAAATATGGGAGCTACCGCTGTGAGAGCTTTACAAGTCAAAATTTTTGTCAATTTCGGCATGATTTTTGACCAAAAATTTGACCACCTCAAAATCACCTTTAATGTTATTTTTTATGCTAATTATGACAAATACAATCGATTAAAA